>JACEEZ010002869.1:212500-220000 GCA_016584305.1 Chionoecetes opilio | reverse complement strand
ACTTTAAGTGTTATAAAACCACTGCTTAACTTAACGAGGAAAAGGGAAATAATGGACAAAAATACCGTAGATAAAAGCGAGGAGAAAGATGGAGAAAAGAGATACGACGTGATAGAGAGAGAGAGAGAGAGAGAGAGAGAGAGAGAGAGAGAGAGAGAGAGAGAGAGAGAGAGAGAGAGAGAGAGAGAGAGAGAGAGAGAGAGAGAGAGAGAGAGAAAAATATAGCAAAAAAAGAAAGATGATGAAATGGACACTAGAAGAATGGCGTCGCGATGAAATGACAGATAGAAGAAAATGTCGTGAAAAATGTAAATGAGAAAGAATTGTATAAGAAATGAGAAAATAAGATCTGAGAATGAGGGAATGAGATCTGAGAATGAGGGAATGAGATCTGAGAATGAGGGAATGAGATCTGAGAATGAGGGAATGAGATCTGAGAATGAGGGAATGAGATCTGAGAATGAGGGAATGAGATCTGAGAATGAGGGAATGAGATCTGAGAATGAGGGAATGAGATCTGAGAATGAGGGAATGAGATAACGACAAAAAATCTAACTACACGAAAAAGGAAGGAAATAAAACCCTGAGAAATATAAAGTGAGATAATTAAGGACACGAAATTAACAGGAAAACACGAAGACTTAAAAATGATGCTCATAAAACACGGAAATAGGATTAACAAGGAACGCGAAGGTGTAAAAAAAAAAGTTGTATGATAAAGAAAATAAAGGATAATCCGGGACGAAATATGACGATCTGATACGAATAGAAAAAATGATAAGAAAAAAACGAAAGGGGAAAAAAGTGGCGCGAGATGTAAAAAAAAAAAAAAAAGGGAAAAAAGAGAATCCAGGACAAAATATGACGATCTGATAAGGAAAGAAAAAAAAAACATTAAGAAAAAAAAAAAATAGGGGTGAAAAAAATGACGTGTAAGCTTATACATTTTCTAAGAGATGTAAAAAAAAAAAAAAACTGGACAAAATATGACGATCTGATAAGGAAAGGAAAAAAAACCCATCAAGAAAAAACCGAAAGGGTAAAAAAAACAAAGCAACGTGAAGACTTATTATTTTTTTAGAACGTCAGATTTAGTATAAAAAAAAAAAAACAAAAGCGGGACATAAATATATCGATCTATAGAAGGAAAAAAAAAACCTCAAGAAAATCGAAAGGGTAATTATAAAAACAAAGCGAGGAAAGCAATATTTGATCAGGTAACAAACTCTAAGGACTTTAATTTATGACCTTAGTTTTTACAGAAAAGTTGTCTTTGATTAGGCATCTTTTTATTACGGCAATTTGGACCAAGGGAAGAATCTCTTGCTTAATTAATAGACATTTTTTTTTTCTCTCTCTCTCTTCTCTCTCTCTCTCTCTCTCTCTCTCTCTCTCTCTCTCTCTCATTAGCACGGAGATGTTGAGGAGGAAAGATAGAATAGGGGTGGAAGGAGAGGGATAAAAGTAGAGGAGAAAGACCAAATGCGAGAAGACGGGAGGAAGGAAGCAGAGATGAAGGTAGGTACTAGAGAAAAAATAAAGAAATTAATGGAAAGGTGATGTAAAGGATTACTCTCTCTCTCTCTCTCTCTCTCTCTCTCTCTCTCTCTCTCTCTCTCTCTCTCTCTCTCTCTCTCTCTCTCTCTTTCTCTCTCTCTCTCTCTCCGTTTCTCTCCCGTTGCCATGGAAACAACGGACATTCACCTCGTTTATTATGAGAGAGAGAGAGAGAGAGAGAGAGAGAGAGAGAGAGAGAGAGAGAGAGAGAGAGAGAGAAGAGAGAGAGGAGTTGTAACAGTTATCCCTGGAGGTGTGATATCAGAGCCCTAACAGACCTACACGTGACAAGCCGTGAGCAATACCAGAGGAGAGAGAGAGAGAGAGAGAGAGAGAGAGAGAGAGAGAGAGAGAGAGCAGCCTCCTGGTCTGATAAGGCGTCGTGAGGCTTCATTGTGGTCTTATCGGGGTTATGAGGACGATTATCGGTGACTTAAAGTGATTCCAACGGCCTTCCACCCTTCTCGGCCTCCTTTCCTCCTCCTTTCTTCTCCTCCTCCTTCTTCTCCTCCTTCTCTCCAGTCAAATTTTTCTCCTTTAGCATCACAGAATCTCCCTTTTCCACCCATCCTCGGCCTCGTTCTCCTCCTCCTCTTCCTTCTCCTCCTTCTCTTCCTTCTTTCCAGTCTCTATTCTAATTTCTCTCTTTTAGCATCACAGAATCCTCCTTTCCTTTCCTTAAACCTTCACAACTCTTCTCCTTCTTCCTCCTCCTCCTCCTCCTCATCATCATCATTATCCTTCTCCTCCTCTTCCTCCTTCTACTCCTGGTCTTTTTCTATTCATGTTCCCAGTTCTTTTTTTTCTTTTGAGATCACATTTCCTCTTCTATTCCTTTCCTTTTCCTTGTATGCACTTTGCAGGATATCTTCTCTTTTCTCCTCTCCTTTATTTGCTGCCTGGTTCTTTTCTTCCTCTTTCTCCTCCTCCTCTTTCTTATTCTCCTTGTCAGTCATCGGATTTTTCTCTCCTCTGCTTTTATTCCTTCAGCATCTCCTTCCCCCTTCCTCCCTCCTTCTCTCCTTCCCTCCTTCCCATTCACTCCCTTTCCCCTCACTCCTTCTCGCAGCTTTATCGCTTATGGGTCTTATACAAACAAGGTATAATCGCCTCCAATTAACTGGACTCACCTTACATAAACAAAGTCGTACGTTTTCTCACACTCCTTATTTCTCCTCCTCTTCCTCCACTCTTCTCACTCTTGCTTAGTTTGTCTTTGACTACTCCTTCACTTAGCTTTAGTTGTTCTCTCTTTTCTTTTCTCCTCTTCCTCCACGTCTTGCTTTAGTTGTGTCTTCATGTACTACTCCTTCATCCTTAGTAGCTTTGTAGTAACTCTGCTTCTACTTCTTCTACTTCTTCTTCCTCCTTCTCTTCCTCCACGTCTTTCTTTAGTTGTGTCTTCATGCACTACTTATTTACCTTTAGTAGCTTTTCTGTAATTCTTCTTCGACTACTTCTACGTTCTCTTCCTCCTCCTCTCGTGCCCCAAGAAGAATACATTCCCCCAAAATCGGGTGCAAACGGCCGCGAGTCCTCGTACACAGCTCTCAGTGAGAAAATATTGGAACTTTTGCCGCCAAACCAGGATGAAAAGAAGAGAGTGAGGAGGTGGTAGAAGATGAGATGGGCGAAAAGGAGGAAGAGGAAGAGGAACAGGAGGATGAGGAGGAAGAGGAAGAGGAACAGGAAGAAGAGGACGACTGGAGAAAAATCATGGTTGGTATGTAGTTGTAAAATGGGTCGAGTGAGAGTTAGATCCAGTGAATTAAAATTTCCGGGAAGTGCATGTGTGTGTGTGTGTGTGTGTGTGTGTGTGTGTGTGTGTGTGTGTGTGTGTGTGTGTGTGTGTGTGTGTGTGTGTGTGTGTGTGTGTGTGTGTGTGTGTATCTTCGTGGGAACGGTGAAGGTGGTGCCCCTGTTTGCCGCCAGAGGGCATTAGAGATATATCAAGTTTGAAAGCTCGTGATGGGAAAGACAACAGCAGAAACAGCAGCAACAACAACAACAGCAATAGTAGTAGTAGTAGTAGTAGTAGTAGTAGTAGTAGTAGTAAATATAATATAGTAGTAAGAGTAGTAGTAAATAAAGTAGTAGTAGTAGTAGTAAATACAGTAGTAATAGTATAGTAGTAGTAGTAGTAGTAGTAGTAGTAGTAGTAGGTAGTAAAAGTAGGAGGAGGAGGAGAAGGAGGAAGAAGAAAAAGAGGAGGAGGAGGAAAAAGAGAGAAGGAAGAAGAAGTCTAAGAGAAGGAAGAGGAAGTGTAGGCTTAAGCGTGGTAGTGGCGTCGTGAAGAGCAGCAGGATGAGAAGGATCAGCGTCAGCAGAGAGCAGCAGGAGGAGCGAGGTAAGCAGGACGCCTCTGAACAAGTGCTCTCGTGCCTGTGGGAGAAGCTTTGGCTCTGGCGATCAATGTAGCTCGAAGGAGGAGGAGGAGGAAAATGAGAAGGAGGAGGAGGAAGATGAGGAGGAGGAGGAAGAGGAGGAGGAGGAGGAGGAGGAGGAGGAAGATGAGGAGGAAGATGATGAGGAGGTGGAAGATGAGGAGGAGGTGGAAGATGAGGAGTACGAGGAGGAAGGTGAAGGAGGACGAAGATAAGGAGGAGGAGGAGGAGGAGGAGGAGGAGGAGGAGGAGGAGGAGAGAAGGAGGAGGAGGAGGAGGAGGAGGGAGAAGAGCGATCGGGTGTGGCTTTAGGATGTAAGCGACAAGTTCAAGAGGTTAGGGGGAAAGGGGGACATCGAAGCAACAACAACAACAAACAATATCAACAACAACGACAACAACAACAACAACGACAACAGCAACGACGACGGTTAAGGTGAGAGCGTAGACTCGACAGTGGCTAGGTTAATGCACTTGAGGGTTGCGTTGGCGCCCGAGGTGGATCGCGATAGACTTACGAGGCTGGGATTGTTATCATTCCCGGAACGCCAGAGGAAGGAGGAGGAGGAGGAGGAGGAGGAATACATAGGAGGAGGAGGAAGGAGGAGGAGGAGGAGGAGGAGGAGGAGATGGAGGAGGAGGAGGAGGAAGAGGAGGAGGAGGAGGAGGAGGTAACAAGGAGGGGGAAATAGAAACCAGGAATTGGAGGGAACAGAGAGGAGTAAGGGAGGGTATGTAGGAACAGGGAGGAGTAAGGGAGGGTATGTAGGAACAGGGAGGAGTAAGGGAGGGTATGTAGGAACAGGGAGGAGTAAGGGAGGGTATGTAGGCACAGGGAGGAGTATGGGGGGGTATGTAGGAACAGGGAGGAGTAAGGGAGGGTATGTAGGAACAGGGAGGAGTAAGGGAGGGTATGTAGGGGAGCGAGGAGGCGCCCCCGACTGCCTCATAAATCAGTGGTGGCGACATAAGTCAAGCCAACGAGCAGGTCTCCCTCGGTGAAGGTCAAGGGCGGCGTGAGGAGCAAGAGATCAGTTTAGGAGGTCTCAGCACGCCGCAGGGAGACTCAAACCGCCGGGAGGACGCAAAGACGAAGATAAAGACAAAGACACTGCTCTGACGCCGAAGAACCGAGGAGGCCGCCGTGGGAAGCCGAGACGACGGCGGGAGTTAATTTTCGATTCCCAAAAGAGACAAATGAGCCGATCAGGGGGGACGGCGACCTTTTTTATTACTTAGTGGGATGAGATGAGGGATGGAAAGAGTGCACTGCGCGGCGCCCTAACAAGCTAACATGCCTCGCGCCCTCAAGAGACCCTGAGAACCACTTTACTCTGCGCCTGAATACCCTAAAAGCCATCCAGGAAGTCAAAGCTGGTCTCTTAAGTTTTATGTGTAAGCTCTCTGAATGTAAGCACTCAGTTTAGTTTAACGTCACCGGAGACTCATTTCTACCTGGAGTCATATGGAGGAAATGACATGCAAGGCTGTGGTAATGATATGAGGGGTATGAGGTAATGACATGAGGCAAGGTGGTGGTAATGATATGAGGGTTATGAGGGCATGACGGTAAGGATGATTGGAAAGATATGAGGACATGAGTGGGAAATGGTAGAGATATGGAGGAAATATAGAACGTTTAGGAAGGAAGAAAGAGAGGAGTAAAAGGATGATTGGGGGGGGGAGGGGGGAGAGAGAGAGAGGGGAGAGAGAGAGAAAAGGGGGGGGGGAGAGAGAAAGGGGAGAAGAGAGAGAGAGAGGGGGAGAGAGAGGGGAGAGAGAGAGAGAAAGAGAGAGAGAGAGAAGGGGGGAAAAAGAGAGAGAGAGAGAGAGAGAAGAGAGAGAGAGAGAGAGAGAGAGACAGAAAAAAAAAAAAACTAAGAAAACATGGAATTAAGAGGAATGAGCAAAGATAGAAAAAAGAAAGAAAGGGAAGGAAAGAAAAGGAAGGAGGTAAGAGGAAGAAGGAAGGAGGGAAGAAAGGGAAGGAAGGAAGAGGAAGGAGTTAGGATGAAGGAGAAAGGAGGGAAGGAAAAGGAAGGAGGTAGGAGAAAGAGGGAAGGAAGGGAAGGAAGGAAGGAAGGAGGTAGGAGAAAGACGGAAGGAAAGGAAGGAGAGAAGAAAGGGAAGGAAGGAAGAGGAAGGGGAAGGAGGAAGGAAAGAGGGAAGGAAGGAAAGGAAGGAGGGAAGAAAGGGAAGGAAGGAAGAGGAAGGAGGAGGAAGAAGGAAGGAGGGAAGGAAGGGAGAGATAAGGGGCAAGGCAAGGCTATTGGACCGCCTAGAACAATGGTTTGATAATGTCTCTCCCTTGGCCCCTCGAAGCAGTGACACGCGTGGCTATGTAAGTTCACCCAATAAGCTCGCCCTTCAGCCTCAGACAGCCCCTGACAGCGCCCCTCCGAAACTTAGACTTCAAGTTGCACACGCCCTTCGTACTCAACCCCAAAACCAATCTACATTACACCAACACACCCACTCTGAGTCTTTAAACTACCTCTATTACGCCCACCTATAGTCTCTCTCTCTCTCTCTCTCTCTCTCTCTCTCTTCTCTCTCTCTCTCTCTCTCTCCCCTCTCTCTCTCTCTCTCACTACCGCAAACAACACTAACACACCCACTCTTGAGTCTTTCAACTACCTGTATTACGCCCACCTATTCTCTCTCTCTCTCTCTCTTTATCTCTCTCACTACCGCAAACAAACTCAAAGAATCGCAATCTCTTTTACCTTTGCCGTATTTCAAAACGTCACCGTAACACTGAGCGTCGCAATAACGAGCGTCACACACCCATAAAACACCGCTCCAATAACGCCACACACACACACACACACACAACACCCCCTTCCCTTCCCTTCCCTAATTAGAAACCGCACATTACAAACACACATACAAACAAACACACACACACACACACACACACACACCACCCCCTTCCCTAATAACAAACCGCACATTACCCACATACACATACACACACACAGACACACACACACACTAGATACAGAGACCAGAGCACCGCGAGGACACACGATACAGGCCTGCGAGACATTGGATACAGCAAGTGTTGTATAACGAAGCTTGTTGCGCTATTACAGGGTCATTACTGGCCTAGGGTTGTCAATGAGAATAATCTTAATCTCTCTCTCTCTCTCTCTCTCTCTCTCTCTCTCTCTCTCTCTCTCTCTCTCTCTCTCTCTCTCTCTCTCTCTCTCTCTCTCTCTAATGAAAAAAACGCGAGGGAGGAACCGGTAATTGACTGTTTGTTTTTGTTTACCTTAACGTGCAAGCAGAGAGAGAGAGAGAGAGAGAGAGAGAGAGAGAGAGAGAGAGAGGAGAGAGAGTCCGTCCATCCATCTGCCGTGTCACTCACCCCAAACAGACTCTGCTTTAGGTTGGTAACTAAACAAAAAAGATTAAAAAAACTCATTTCAAACATTCGCAGCACAAAAAATACAGGGAAAAAACGTTATGCTGTTTGTGTCCCATGATTCATAAGCTGTTTGTGCAAGAGAAAAAAGAGGGGATAAAAAGGAAGGGAAAGGAGAAAAGCAGAAATAGA
>JACEEZ010002869.1:205000-207500 GCA_016584305.1 Chionoecetes opilio | reverse complement strand
GGACAAGTGCAATAGACAGGTGTAATAGACAGGTGTAATAGACAGGGAAAAAGAACAAGTGTAATAGACAGGTGCAATAGGACAAGTGCAATAGACATGTACAATAGGACAGGTGCAATAGACAGGTGCAATAGGACAGGTGCAATAGACAGGTGCAATAGGACAGGTGCAATAGACAGATGCAATAGGACAGGTGTAATAGACAGGTGCAATAGGACAGGTGCAATAGGACAGGTACAATAGGACAGGTGCAATAGACAGGTGCAATAGGACAGGTGTAATAGACAGGTGCAATAGGACAGGTACAATAGGACAGGTGCGATAGACAGGTGCAATAGGACAGGTGCAAAAGGACAGGTGCAATAGGACAGGTGTAATAGACAGGTGCAATAGGACAGGTACAATAGGACAGGTGCAATAGACAGGTGCAATAGGAAGGTGTAATAGACAGGTGCAATAGGACAGGTACAATAGGACAGGTGCAATAGACAGGTGCAATAGACAGGTGCAATAGGACAGGTGCAATAGACAGGTGCAATAGGACAGGTGCAATAGACAGGTGCAATAGGACATGGTGCAATAGACAGGTGCAATAGGACAGGTGCAATAGACAGGTACAATAGGACAGGTGCAATAGACAGGTGCAATAGACAGGTGCAATAGGACAGGTGCAATAGACAGGTGCAATAGACATGTACAATAGACAGGTGCAATAGACAGGGGCAATAGACATGTACAATAGGACAGGTGCAATAGGACAGGTGCAATAGACAGGTGCAATAGGACAGGTGCAATAGACAGGTGCAATAGGACAGGTGCAATAGACAGATGCAATAGGACAGGTGTAATAGACAGGTGCAATAGGACAGGTGCAATAGGACAGGTACAATAGACAGGTGCAATAGGACAGGTGCAATAGACAGGTGCAATAGGACAGGTGTAATAGGACAGGTTTTAATAGACAGGTTTTAATAGACAGGTGCAATAGGACAGGTACAATAGACAGGTGCAATAGGACAGGTGTAATAGACAGGTGCAATAGGGAAGGTACAATAGGACAGGTGCAATAGGACAGGTGTAATAGACAGGTGCAATAGGACAGGTCAATAGGACAGGTGCAATAGACAGGTGCAATAGACAGGTGCAATAGACAGGTGCAATAGGACAGGTGCAATAGACAGGTGCAATAGGACAGGTGCAATAGACAGGTGCAATAGACAGGTGCAATAGGACAGGTGCAATAGACAGGTGCAATAGGACAGGTGCAATAGACAGGTACAATAGGACAGGTGCAATAGACAGGTGCAATAGACAGATGCAATAGGACAAGTGTAATAGACAGGTGCAATAGGACAGGTGCAATAGACAGGTGCAATAGGACAGGTGCAATAGACGGTGCAATAGGACAAGTGTAATAGACAGGTGCAATAGGACAGGTACAATAGGACAGGTGCAATAGGACAGGTACAATAGGACAGGTACAATAGGACAGGTGCAATAGACAGGTGCAATAGGACAGGTGTAATAGACAGGTGCAATAGAACAGGTACAATAGGACAGGTACAATAGGACAGGTACAATAGGACAGGTACAATAGGACAGGTGCAATAGGACAGGTGCAATAGACAGGTGCAATAGACAGGTGCAATAGGACAGGTGTAATAGACAGGTGCAATAGGACAGGTACAATAGGACAGGTGCAATAGACAGGTGCAATAGGACAGGTGCAATAGGACAGGTGCAATAGACAGGTACAATAGGACAGGTGCAATAGACAGGTGCAATAGGACAGGTGCAATAGGACAGGTGCAATAGGACAGGTGCAATAGGACAGGTGCAATAGGACAGGTGCAATAGACAGGTGCAATAGGACAGGTGCAATCGGGCAGGTACATAGGACAGGTGCAATAGGACAGGTGCAATGGGACAGGTGCAATAGACAGGTGCAATAGGACAGGTGCAATAGACAGGTGCAATAGACAGGTGCAATAGGACAGGTGCAATAGACAGGTGCAATAGGACAGGTGCAATAGGACAGGTGCAATAGGACAGGTGCAATAGGACAGGTGCAATAGACAGGTGCAATAGGACAGGTGCAATAGACAGGTGCAATAGACAGGTGCAATAGGACAGGTGCAATAGGACAGGTGCAATAGGACAGGTGCAATAGACAAATGGGATAAAACAGGTACAATTAAGGACAGGTGCAATAGACAAATGGGATAAAACAGGTACAATTAAGGACAGGTGCAATAGGAGAGGTGTAATAGACAGGTACAATAGGACAGGTGTAATTAAGGACAGGTGGGGGAAATAACACGTGTGAGACAGTTTATGAGGGGAAGGAAGGGTCGTGGTGAGAGCAATATTCAGTGAGGGACATTCTTATTAAGTGAGGGAGATGAAGTGAGGGGTGTCGCAGCCTCGCAGGTAACGTGAGGGGAAACGAAGGGGGAGACTCAACCAGGGAGGAAGATTTGAATACAGGAAGACTTGTGAG
>JACEEZ010002869.1:195000-202500 GCA_016584305.1 Chionoecetes opilio | reverse complement strand
GAGAGAGAGAGAAGGAGAGAGAAGATCTGGCAGGTTAAGGAGACGGAAGATAAAGGAGGTAAGACGTGAAAAGGATGAGGATGAAGGAGGAGAGAAGTGATGGAGGAGGAGGAGGAGGAGGAGGAGGAGGAGGAGGAGGAGGAGGAGGAGAGGAGGGGGTGTTCTATAAAAGGAAGGAAGACAGAGACAGGTAGGGGAAGGGAAGGCAAAGACAGTCACTAATGAAGAACAAATTAAGCAGCCTACATTTCTCTTCTCTCCCTCCTCCTCCTCCCCCTCCTCTTCCTCTTCCTCTTCCTCTTCCTCTTCCTCTTCCTCTTCCTTCTCCTCCTGCGAATGTGCCCTGCGAATTCATATTATAGTCCCCCGGATCGATTAGTGATAGTGATAGTTGTAGTTAGTATATTTCATATCCTATCATTCTTCACTACGAAACTTCCATGTTCCTATCTTCTTTAGGGACATGGTATCATTTTCCAACTGTTTTCTTACAAGTAGTTGATAGTTAGTAGTATGTAGTTCAGCAGATACCCTCGTCATGGACCAATAGGTCTCCTGGTGTCTGTTATTCCTATGTATTCCTCCTCCTCCTCCTCCTCCTCCTCATATATCTCGAGCCTTTCATCTTCCTCGAAACATACCTCCTCCTCCTCCTCCTCCTCTTCTTTCCACTCCACCACCTCTCCTCCTCTTTCTTCTTCTTCCACTCTTGCTATGCCGCCTCCTCCTCCTCCTCCTTGGCCACATACCTCTCACTCCTCTCCGTCAGAACAGATTTGCTGCTCCCAATTATCCAAGTCTACGTATTTCTCTCTTTATTTTTTACCTCTTTTTTTTTTCCCCGCTATGTCTGCCTTCCTATATTTGTACTTACTTTTTTTCTCATTTGTTTGAGTTGAGTTGAGTTGTCTCTCTCTCTCTCTCTCTCTCTCTCTCTCTCTCTCTCTCTCTCTCTCTCTCTCTCTCTCTCTCTCTCTCTCTCTCTCTCTCTCTCTCTCTCTCTCTCTCTCTCTCTCTCGAGGCGCAACAGCCTTCCCAATAGGTTTTTTTTTTAAAACTCTCTAAAAAAGTTAAATTGAAAAAGTTACCCTCTACCTACTCGCTCCCTTCAGAGGTGACCAAACTGTGACTCCCCTGCGGCACACACACACACAGACACAGACACAGACACAGACACACACAGACACCTCCCCGCTCCCACGACCCACACCTGTGTAAGTCACCTTTATGATTTACCCCAACCCCCCTCTTCCACCCCAACCCCCTCTCTTCCACCCCCCTCCACTCCACCTCCTCCATCTCCCATGCTTCACTTCATCTCCGTCACAATTAGCATCATCAGTGGTCCTTCATAACATACCATTACTGTTATCACCATTAAATTTTATGTGAGACGATGTTGTATTAGTATCAATGTCTTTATTTTACCTGCTACATCTGCTTCCATGATCCTTAAATTCGTGTACATGCAAATTATGTAAACAATGTAAATGATGTATAGGTGTATTTTCTCCCATTAGTATTATTATTATCATCATTAATCATCTCGTTACTCATCTCGTTACTCATCTCGTTTCTCTTCATCCCCTTGACACACATTTACTTCTCAGGGGTCATTCGCGTTTTTCTGCCTTTAAGAATTAGTTTCTCGCGTGTACAAGTAACCTTTCGGACGCATGGAGGTGAGAGAGAGAGAGAGGAGAGAGAGAGAGAGAGAGAGAGCGAGAGAGCGAGAGAGCGAGAGAGCGAGAGAGCGAGAGAGCCAGAGAGCGAGAGAGAGAGAGAGAGAGAGAGAGAGAGAGAGAGAGAGAGAGAGAGAGAGAGAGAGACAGACAGACAGACAGACAGACAGACAGACAGACAGACAGACAGACAGACAGACAGACAGACAGAGAGAGAGAATGAGAGAGAGAGAGAGAGAGAGAGAGAGAGAGAGAGAGAGAGAGAGAGAGAGAGAGAGAGAGAGAGAGAGAGAGAGAGAGAGAGAGAGAATGAGAATGAGACACTTGATAGTTTATTCGGCTTATTGTAATATAATAATGTTCATAATCAATCATACAGTCATTCAAGGCACACAGAGAGAGAGAGAGAGAGAGAGAGAGAGAGAGAGAGAGAGAGAGAGAGAGAGAGAGAGAGAGAGAGAGAGAGAGAGAGAGAGAGAGAGAGAGAGAGAGTGTGTGTGTGTAAGGGTGAGAGTAATGAGAGGGAAGGGAGAAGACAAGGAGTAGAAGACAGGTAGTAAAAAGAGAGTAGAATGTAATGGGTAAGAAGTAGATGGGATGGAGGGAGAGAGGGAGGGAGGAGGAAGGCTGGGAAAGTGAACGGGGGGGGGGGGGGGGGGGCAGAGGCTTCCAACATTCATACTTGCACTTTCACTAACGCTGAGTAGGCAAGGCTGTGTGTGTGTGTGTGTGTGTGTGCGTGTGCGTGTGCGTGTGCGTGTGCGTGTGCGTGTGCGTGTGCGTGTGCGTGTGCGTGTGTGTGTGTAACTGTGTGAATAATGTAGACAGGAAGGCTAGATTATATGCAACGCAGTGAGTGTGTATGCGTGTACGTGTGTATGTATGTGTGTGTGTGTGTATTCATCTAGTTGTATTCATCTAGTTGTATTTTTACAGGGCCAGAGCAATGCTCGTGTGGCCCCGTCTCCATATCAACATTTTTATCATTCATCCTTAGTGCTTTGTGTTGGCCGAAGCCAGCACCCCGGAGAGCAGGTCACAAACCCCGGCTAACACCCGGTACCCATTCACTGCTGGGTGGACAGGGGCTCGGGTTTTAAGGAAACAACCCATCTGTTTCCGCTCACCCCGGGGATCGCACACGTGTGTGCGTGTGCGTGTGTGTGTGTGTGTGTGTGTGTGCGTGTGCGTGTGCGTGTGCGTGTGCGTGTGTGTGTGTGTGTGTGTGCGTGCGTGCGTGTGCGTGTGCGTGTGTGTGTGTGTGTGTGTGTGTGCATGTGCATCTGCTATACTCACTTATCTACATACTCGCTTTCATTTTCCTCATTAGCACAAACAGGTAACAAAATAAGAAATTAAAATAGAGCTATTCAGAGAAAGAGAGAGAGAGAAGAGAGAGAGGAGAGAGAGAGATAGGAGAGAGAGAGAGGAGAGAGGAGGAGAGAAGAGGAGAAGAGAGAGAGAGAGAGAGAGAGAGAGATTTTAGAAAGGGGAGGGAGGTAAGTAGAGAAAGAAGACTCGCGCACATAGTCAATTTAAGACAAAATGGAGATGGGTAAGAGGGTTAATGTAAGGGAAGGAAGAAGGGCTCTCTCTCTCTCTCTCTCTCTCTCTCTCTCTCTCTCTCTCTCTCTCTCCTCTCTCTCTCTCTCTCTCTCTCTCTCTAACAAGAATAAGAGAGGAAAGACTTAGCGGTGAGGGGAGAGAGAATGAAAGGGAGAGAGAGGATCACGTGAAGAAATAGAAACCTCTCTCTCTCTCTCTCTCTCTCTCTCTCTCTCTCTCCTCTCTCTCCTATTCACTTTCCCATGTTTTCCATTTTGTTTGGTCTTGTTTATCACACGTTCTCCCACTTCCCTCCTTCGTTATCCGGTGATATACTCGGCTGGGTGTTTACTGAGTGCTCCTCGTAAGGTAAAAAAGAGTTACTTATGTACCATTTCTCTTCTCCACCCTCTTGCACCTCCTTCGTAGTTGCTTTATTCTCTTCCTCCTTCTTTAACTTCCGTTGTCGCATCTACCATCTTCCTTCTCCTATTTCTCTTCCACCTCCTCCTCCTTTCCCACCTCCATCTCAGCTTCTTCCTCTTCCTCCACCTCCTTCTCTTCCACCTCCTTCTCCGTAGTTGCTTCCTCCACCTCCTCTTCCTTCTCCTTTTACACTTATGTCTCAGCTTCCTCCTCCTCCTCCTCCTTCTCCTCTTCCTCCTTTGCCACCTCCATCTCAGCTTCCTCCTCCTCCTCCTCCTCCTCTTTGATGTCATCCACCTGCCGTCAACAGCTGCCTAATTGCACAGGTGACCAAAATCAAGGAGACCAGTTGTTCCATTACCGCCTTTCTAGAACTTGTAGGTGATTCTGGGAGGTATGCGCGCGCGTGTACCCCCACATATATACACACACATACACACACGCAAGACACACGCACACACAAGACACACCCACCCACAAGGGGATTGCTAGGAGTGTAAAAGTGGAAAAAGAGGAAAAGCTACGTTATTGTTATGCAAGTTTTATTTCTCCTTTTACAGTTATTCATGACTTTGATGAATATAACTGGTGTCACCTCTCTCTTTCCTCTCTCTTTTCCACTTCCACCGACCCTCCTCACCTCCACCAACGCGGCCGCCCACACGCCTCCACCACGCATGCTCACGGCTCCCTCCACCTCCCACGCGCACGCCCACTACTACACGCCCACAGCTGATCCTCACTACGCCCACACACGCTAACACTTCAGCAAACACGCCTTAATATCTCTCACTATAATATACCACTTATACCACTCCCTTCTCTCTCTCTCTCTCTCTCTCTCTCTCTCTCTCTCTCTCTCTCTCTCTCTCTCTCTCTCTCTCTCTCTCTCTCTCTCTCTCTCTCTCTCTCTCTCTCTCTCTTTCATTGTGTATTAGGATCTGGAGGAAAAGGTTAAGTTAAATCAGGCGCCACCATGTAACACCTTCCTTGTTCCACGCAAACCAACCGCAACGTTTAACGCAGAAAAAACGTTCGACATTGAGTGACAAGACCAATCCGTAGCAGCGGTTTTTTTTTTTTTGCCGAGGGTCAATGTTTTTGTTTTGGGTGTTTTGCCCCGCGGCCTGGCCTACGGAATCTTTAATGCTACATAAGTTTGTGTGCGTGTGTGTGTTTCTCTCTCTCTCTCTCTCTCTCTCTCTCTCTCTCTCTCTCTCTCTCTCTCTCTCTCTCTCTCTCTCTCTCTCTCTCTCTCTCTCTCTCTCTCTCTCGACTCATCCGGTCTGTGTCGCGTAAATCGGTGACCCTGACCCAAACTATCCCGAGAGAGAGAGAGAGAGAGCTTCAAACTCAGAGTCCCAAGGGAGGATGGAAGGGGTGAAGGGGTGAGGGGTGCGGCTACCTCTACTTCTACAATATCTCCTTTCCCTCCTCCTCTCCTCCTCTCCTCCTCCTCCTCCTCCTCCTCCTCCTCCTCCTCCTCCTCCTCCTCCTCCTGCTCCTCCATGCTAACATTCCTTCAAGATAAGACTACTTCGCGGCCATCACCTTCTAAGCCAAATATAGAAGCCTGAGGTGCTTATCATACCAAAGAGAGTCTAGGCAATTGCGTCTTGGAGGAGATGCATTCCCGCGATGTTTGTGGCGCCGGGGGACGCGAGGCATCGGAAGACCTTCTGGGTTGTTATGCGCGCCGTCAGGACCACGAAGGCGGAAAATTATTTATCTTAACAGACACGAAGAACGCCTGAATTCGAGACGGCGCAGCAATAAGGAAGATTCGTAACATATTTCCTTTTTTTGTCTTATTTTTTTGGGGGGGAATGGGTTTTAGGTTTGATTTTTTGTTTTGTTTTGAGTCTTGTATATTTTTTTTGACCTTATAAGGGAAAGGGTTAACGTCCCCATTTGGATGCTTGGGAGGAAGATATTTTTTCTTTACTCAGTTAGGTTAGTCATCCCCACAAGTCCTCTCTGCTCCTCTCTCTCCTTCACTCTACCTCGTTATCTCACTCACTCACTCACAGGAGCTACCATGTGTAAATAGCTCTCGCGGCCTCTTGTAGCTTCCTTATTTTCTGATGTTCAATGCATGTAACTCTCTCACTCACCTTATTTTCTCTATTCTCACGTGTAACAAAATATCATGTCACTGCCTCCCTTCCCATGACCCGTGCACTACCTGCCTGTCCATCCAGCCTTCCCCTCCTACATATACCTGTCCCACCCTTGCCCAGCCAACCATACACGTCCCTGAGGAGCCCGCCGCCCACCCCTCTCACAAACCTCACATACAACCCCAAGACACAAACATGGAAATCTGTGCAACCCACTCAACCCCTTGGCCCTTGAGTCGCGTATGTGTGACAGTGGCTGTACCGATAACAAACCAGGCAACGACAAGACAAGTTAGACAACGTAGGAGTGAATCAATGCAATCAACGCCTCGCCATCTGACCACAAAACACGGTAAAGGTGATGGAAAGTTAGAGAGAGAGAGAGGAGAAATAAACTCACGAACGCACTGTATAGCGTCCTAATATAAAGTTGACATCCATTTATACAAAGGTGGTTTTATAAAGGTATAGATGCTCGTTAGGAATTGATGGAAAGTTAAAGATAGAAAAAAATACGGATCACCTGAAGATCCGTCACCCCAGAATGTCCACCTGAAGAACCGTCACCTCAGGATATCCCACCTGAAGAACCGTCACCCCAGGATATCCCACCTGAAGATCCGTCACCCCAGCCCACAGTGAATGTAATATATAAAATACGATACGAACTCACTAATATCGTCCTACTAAAGTTGACATCCATTAATTTACAAAGGTATACGTTTTTTAAAGGTATAGATAGGTCAAGATAGGATAGATAAAGGATAGGATAGATAGGTTTTAAAGGTTCGTTAGGAATTTCCACCTGTTGTCAGTACGTGGAAATCAGAGAACAAACAGGTGTGATTTCAACATTGGCAGTCGATCCCTAGAATACCTATGTGTGTTGCGCCATGTAGTCCCGCGGCCTCGACACTCTACAGCCCTGCCAGACGTACGACACACCGGCAGCCACTCACTCAGGGTTTGCGTCGCCTCCAATGAATGAAAGTAAACGTGGCCTCTCTTGAATATCTGGTCCCCGAGGTGATAGCAAACCGCTACTCGTGTTTACCGCACTGCTTACCCCGCCACGATGTTGTCAAAGAGTTAAAGATTGAAAGGATGAGATACGAAACCCCTTGTCAACCCCACTTCATGCCCCCCAACCTCCAACCCACCCACTCTCACCCACACTTTCTGCATAACTTAACAAGCACACACACACACACACGCGACACTGAACACTCTTTAAAAGTTCATGTGTAAACCTTTGAACTATAAGTAAATCCTGCGGTGAGGGTTTTAATCAGTGCAGGTGTGATGACAAAAATAGAAAAAACTTCCCCCGGGCACAGAGGTCCGAGGGCGTGACTTGTGTCCACCGCTCGCTAACTTTTATTCAATTTTATTTCATTATTATTTATGCAACGACGGTAGTTAGTTGTTTGGTCTGGTGGGATATTAAAGGATCGTTTGCTGCGCCGGCCTCTGGAAGTTAGGAGGAGGAGGAGGAGGGGGAGGAGGAGGAGGAGGAGTTGAAGAAGCAGGAGAAATACCAGTGGCCGAATTATGTTTCCTTCCAGGTTTTTTTTTTTCTCTCTCTCTCTCTCTCATTTCCTCCCGCCCACTGCTCTTGCTTCGTCAGGAAATTCCATACATACGCTCCCTCAGGCTTTACTTACTGTTATGACCTCCCTTGCCCTACCCTGCCTTGCCCTACCCTGCCTTGCCCTACGCTACCCTTG
>JACEEZ010002869.1:190000-192500 GCA_016584305.1 Chionoecetes opilio | reverse complement strand
TCTCTCTCTCTTCCTCGCCACGCCATTCATCTTTACAAATGTTTTTCAGTAGATAAGGTTAAGTAGTATAGTGTACGGTAGTCTTTCTATCTTATCTGTGCTTCCTGATAAGACGCGTCCTGGTATTCTTCAAAATGTTATCTTATCCTTTTTTTCTATTGTTTTATATGATCTCTCTCATCTCTTTGATTTGGTCGCGCTTTCTTCCTTTCACGACCTGTTTGCTTCTGCTTCGACCCTCCCTCCCTTCCTTTCTTCCATTAAATAAGTCACACGCACACACACACACACACACACACACACACACACACACATCCACACACACACACACACACAAAAAAAAAAAAAAACTCACAAAACACAAAAAACCCACACGTCCACATTATTCAAAGTCAAATTTTTTTTCTTCGATTCCTTCATTCACCGTGTTGTCGTTATTGCTGTTATCATCATCATTATGTAATCAGGGGACGACACAAGGGAGGTGATTCAAGGTAACAGCGTTCAAGGTCGTGTCTCTAAATTTGTCGCTCGTCGCTCAAACGCCGTTGAATCAGTCCGGAACGAGAAGGATCACGCCAATTGCTCACAAATCAACGGTGAACGGTAGTGAATGGCGGTAAACTTATCAAGTTATTACTACTATACATGTGTTATCTCTCCCACATACCTCTCATTAATACAGGTCCACACACTTAACATCAATAATAACAACAATAATGATCATAATCGCTCACAAATCAACGGTATGCGGTATTAAATTGATAAAGTTATTAATCCTATACGTGTGGTATCTCTCCTACATACCTTCGATTAATACAGGTCCAACCACTATTAATTAACCCCTGAGGCCCAGAACGTAATTTTCATTGTAATTTGGCTACCATTAGACGATTTTTAATGAATATAAGCAAGATTTAATAGATATGACCTGTTTAGTATCCTTGTCCACTAGCTAAATTGGTATATTCAATTACTTATCGTATTTTTATGGCTAACAATAGACGATTTTTTATAGCATAGCAAAGGAAAGATCTGGGCGTGAAGGGGTTAACAACATCAATAATAACATCAATAACAACTGATAATAATGATGATAATGTATTACTTTCAAGCCTTTTTCATGATCTTTTTTTTCGTATGTGGTCTGGGAAGCATCTTGTCCCTCGCTGCACCTTTCCTTTTCCAACTCTCCTCTCCATTCCATCATCGATTTTTCCATTCCATTCAAGGCCGAGGGAAAGTTTACAGTCTTCCTCTCTTCCCACGATCCATCTATTTCCTTTTTATTATCAAGTCTACGTAGAGTTTAGACTTCTAGATTCCTTTAAGCATGAGTACAGACTTCTAGATTCCTTTAAACATGAGTTTAGACTTCTAGATTCCTTTAAGCATGAGTACAGACTTCTAGATTCCTTTAAGCATGAGTACAGACTTCTAGATTCCTTTAAGCATGAGTATAGACTTCTAGATTCCTTTAAGCATGAGTACAGACTTCTAGATTCCTTTAAGCATGAGTACAGACTTCTAGATTCCTTTAAGCATGAGTACAGACTTCTAGATTCCTTTAAGCATGAGTACAGACTTCTAGATTCCTTTAAGCATGAGTACAGACTTCTAGATTCATTTAAGCATGAGTACAGACTTCTATAGATTCCTTTAAGCATAAGTACAGACTTCTAGATTCCTTTAAGCATAAGTAGATAGAGTCAACTTGCTATTTCAAAGGTGTTTTCTTAGAGGAATCAAAGAGTTTAGTTTGTCGTTTGTCAAAAGAAAATAAAGTTGAAATCCGGCCTGGAAACACTCGAAACCTGATTTGGAAATGCTGGAAATACTACCTGGCTTTAGGCTGTCTTTATATTTATGTCAAAAATAAATTTCTTATGCCGTGAGAATAGACAATGAACCCGTGTGTGTGTGTGTGTTTGTGTGTGTGTGTGGGTGTGGGTGTGTGTGTGTGTGACTGTGGGCGTGTGTGTGTGTGACTGTGTGTGTGTGTGTGTGTGTGTGTGTGTGTGTGTGACTGTGTGTGTGTGTGTGTGTGTGTGTGTGTGTGTGTGTGTGACTGTGTGACTGTGTGTGTGTGTGTGTGTGTGTGTGTGTGTGTGTGTGTGTGTGTGTGTGTATGTGTGTGACTGTCTGTGTGTGTGTGTGTGTGTGTGTGTGTGTGTGTTTGGTAATCAAGCTACAACCTCTCACCTTTCTTTTGCCTACGCATCTTTTTATTCAAGTTCAATTAGTAACTTCCTGTTGTTTGTTTATTTGTTTATCTCGATCCATTTCCTCAGTCATTCGTTACGTGAGGAAACAGATGTCTGTCTGTCTGCGTGTGTGTCTGTATGTGTATCTGTGTGTGTGTCTGTCTGTGTGTGTATGTGATTGTGACCGAGTGCGTGTGTGACTGTGACGTGACTGAGTGTGTGTGTGTGTGTGTGTGTGTGTGTGTGTGTGTGTGTGTGTGTGTGTGTATGTGTGTGTGTGTGTGTGTGTGTGTGTG
>JACEEZ010002869.1:170000-187500 GCA_016584305.1 Chionoecetes opilio | reverse complement strand
CATCAATCAATTTATCGTCAGTAGATAATTTCTTTAAGGCTTCGGGAGGCCATCTCAGCATAGCGGATATTGGTAATGTGGCAAAGGAGGTGCAGAGGAAGAAGGAAGAGGAAGAGGAAGAGGAAGAGGAAGAGGAAGAGGAGGAGGAGGAGGAGGAGGAGGACTAAGCCACGTGAGGCAGTAAGCTCAAAGGAGAGAAAAAAAACACTAATAAACGCAAGGAAAAGCAACGCAGCGTAAATTTAAAAGAAAAATATGACGAGAGGAAAATGTAGGACAAATGAAAAGATTACAACGCGCAAAAAAAAAATAAGAGAAAAAAATCAAGACTGGAGCTGAAAGAATAGAAAGAGGCATAGACTGGAAGAGGGGAGGAGGAGGAGGAGGAGGAGGAGAGGAGGAGGAGGAGGAGGAGGGAGGAGGATGGGAGGCGGGGAGGAGAGGAGGAGGAAGTCAAATGGATTCAGGAGCTCATTTGTACTTGGGAAAGGAGAGTGGACGAGAGGAGGAACGGGAGGGAGAGACAATGGGATGGGAGGAGAGAGGAGGTAACAGGAGGGAGGAAACTTGTCTTGTGATGGAGGCAGCAGCAGCAGTAGCTCGTTCAAAAGGCCGCGTTACTATGACAACTAGCTAAAGGGAAGGGGGGGGGGCGAAGGGAGAGAACGAAGGGAAAGTAGGAAAGAAGGAACGGTATGGGAGGGAAAGGAACGGAAATGGAGGAAAAATCAAAATACACGATGTTGCAATTTTTTTTACTGTGATATTTACTAATGGGGTTCAATACGTTGATAAGGAGGAGGAGGAGGAGGAGGCTCAGTATATGCTTAGAATAATTATATGAAGAGAAACTTCCTTCAGTTGTGGGAAATATAAATGTGATAAAATATGAGAGAGAGAGAGAGAGAGAGGAGAGAGAGAGAGAGAGAGAGAGAGAGAGAGAGAGAGAGAGAGAGAGAGAGAGAGAGAGAGAGAGAGAGAGAGAGAGAGAGAGAGAGAGAAGGAAAATGTTATTAATGCACAAAATATTAATGAGAGAGAGAGGAGTGTTATTAGTGCACCAAATAATAATGAGAGAGAGAGAGAGAGAGAGAGAGAGAGAGGAGAGAGAGAGAGAGGAGAGAGAGAGAGAGAGAGAGAGAGAGAGAGAGAGAGAGAGAGAGAGACGTGATGTGAAGCTACAACGCAAGAGAGACAAATGAAGGGAAAGTATGACGAGGAGAGGAGAGGAAGAAGACAAAGCTGATGAGGAAGAGAAAGCAAAATAAACACGGAAATCAAAGGGAAAGTAGATGATGATGGGAAAGAATGAACTAAGCAAAGATTTGATAGATTAACAGACGGAAGGAAGGAGGTAGTGAAAAAAAAAGGTAAACAGAAAGCGAAGGATACTGTGTTGTGTGTGTGTGTGTGTGTGTGTGTGTGTGTGTGTGTGTGTGTGTGTGTGTGTGTGTGTGTGAGAGAGAGAGAGAGAGAGAGAGAGAGAGAGAGAGAGAGAGAGAGAGAGAGAGGAGAGAGAGAGAGAGAGAGAGAGCGAGAGAGCGAGAGAGAGAGAGAGAGAGAGAGAGAGAGAGAGAGAGAGAGAGAGAGAGAGAGAGAGAGAGAGAGAGAGGAGAGCGAGAGAGAGAGAGAGAGAGAGAGAGAGAGAGAGAGAGAGAGAGACTGAAACTGATAACATAAAAAGGAACTGTTTAGTCTTCAAGGTACGCTGACGAAGGAGCGAACCACAACTCGAAGCAAGGTTACCAAAACAAAAATAAAGAGGAGGGTAAAGAGGAGAAAAAAAGAGACGAGAAGAGGAGGAAGAGGAAGAGGTGGAGGAGGAGGAAGAGGTGGAGGAGGAGGCGAGTGATGACAAGTTAGAAAGCTATACTGAGGAGACGGTAGCGTGAGAGATGAATTTGACCACCTGTGATCGTACATTCATCAACATGTACATGAACACCACACGTCCTCTCCGCCCGAGGCTCCTCACCTTTCACTTGTTATGTTTTCTCTGGCCCGGGGCTCATAACACCTGCTGGTTCAGTGCCCCGGGACGCTGTGGCGGGCAGGGGGAGACAGGGGTTGGAGGGTAGGGGTGTGGCGGTATTGGCAGGGGGAGACAGGGGTGGGAGGGTAGGGGTGTGGCGGTATTGGCAGGGGGAGACAGGGGTGGGAGGGTAGGGGTGTGGCGGTATTGGCAGGGGGAGACAGGGGTGGGAGGGTTGGGTTGGCGGTATTGCAGGGGAGACAGGGGTGGGAGGGTAGGGTGTGGCGGTATTGGCAGGGGAGAACAGGGGTGGAGGGTTAGGGTGTGGCGGTATTGGCAGGGGGAGACAGGGGTTGGAGGGTAGGGGTGTGGCGGTATTGGCAGGGGGAGACATGCGTAGGAGGGTAGGAGAATAGGTAAAGGGTGTGGGGATGGCAGTTAATAGTGAGAGGGATGAGAACAGGTGCATTAACGATTCATATTAGTGAGTGAGTGAGAGTACAGGTGTGTTAATGAAGGGGAGGAGGGCAGGCATGTAGGGGAATGACAGGGGACGGTAGTATGTAAAGGAGGAGGGTGTTAAAATGGGCTCATAAGGAAGGAAGGAAGGAAGGAAAGAAACCCCACCCATCCTTTTCCCTCCCCCTGTCTACGCCCCCTTCCCTCCCCTCCATCCGAGACACAATACATCGCAGGAGGAAACAACACAAGTGGCCGGAAGGGAATAATTTTTCCATGTCCGGTGGATCAGTTGCTGGTCAGGGCGACGGACAGACCGAGAGATGAAAGGGCGACGGCCTCTGCACGGGTGTTCTGACAGGACGTGAGGGACGGTGCTCCTCGCTGTAGGTTTGCAGGCCGACGGAAGCTAACGGGGAGAAAGCGCGGGAAGACTCAACACGGTGCAAGGGTGCCGTGACTGGGGCGCCGAGGGGGGGTTGTGACCATAGTGTTTGAGTGTATGATTTCCTGAGGCGTGATGTCCTGCCGGGCACCCTACGACCTGCCCTTCCCCCTCCCCCCCAGTCTGCACCACATGTCCTCCTGGTTTCCTTCCGCCCTCCAGCTTGGGTGTAATAGCAGATTGCTGACATTTGATACACGCGGCGTGACGTCTTCCCGAGGCATACATGATTATGATAACCTAATAAATGTGTCCATGGAAAGTGAGTGTGTGTGTGTGTGTGTGTGTATGTGTATGTGCGTGCGTGTGCGTGCGTGTGCGTGCGTGCGTGCGTGTGTGTGTGTGTATGTGCGTGCGTGTGCGTGCGTGTGCGTGTGTGTGTGTTTCTGGGCCCGCGCGTGCCACTCAGAAGCTGGAAGACATAATTCCTCGATGGTTTACTATTGCCTTTTCTGCATCAGTATAATGATTGAATGTAACTTGTCCAGCAGACCTGAGGGCCGCGGCGAGGTTCAGGACAACCTGAGGGCGCCGCGCCTTGGGGAGCGTTGCCCCGCTAACCTCCACCACCACTGACTGCTTCCTGCACAAGCTGCGGCCAAAACATTGCTTCCCACGTAAGGTAAGTATAAAAGAGTTATTATTTGTTCTTCGCGCGTGCAATACATAAAAAGGAGAGAGTAAGAGAATCAAGAACGGTGACTTCTCGCCGTCCTCGACTCTCAGGACGACACAGGGCAAAGGACTTACCTGAGTCGTCGACAATGGTCTCGTGGACGGCGTGGCTGAAGCAGTCCTTGTAGCCCTCGGGCGGGGAGAGCGTGAGCTGCTCCACGCCAGGGGCAGCGGGCGCCAGGCTCAGGTCGAACGCCCTGATGGACACCAGTTGAGGTTCACTTTCCTCGTGCACAACAATCACATAGTCGGCCTCTAAACACTCGTTTTTAGCCTCATTAATACAGACGCGGTGTCCTCGGCTCTTTTGGCCCGCCCGCTTCAAGGCGGATCGCAGGGGGGCGCCGCTGCCGCCGCCGGTGGAGGTGACCATGGTTGTGGCCGAGCCTGAGGGCTGCTGCTGAAGGGCGGCGTCGGAGGCTGCCATGGAGGCATGGAGCTTATCGTGGTCTCCGTGGTCCTGGGCAGTCACCAAGGGCCCGCCCTTATGTTTCATCATACAAACGCCGCTGCCTCCTGCGCTGACCACAGCTGCCCGGCCTCCGTCATGGCAGCAGGAGCGGCGCGACGCTGCTGCGTGCTCGCCACCTCCCACCGTAGCACTGGTGCTCCCCTTCTCCGCTGCGCACACTTCGTCATGGATCAATACCACATCTTCCCCGCCAGCCTCCTGGCCACCCTCGCACGCGCCCTCGCCTCTCCTGCGGCGCCCACACTCACTCCCGTCGTCCTCCGAGCCTGATGAACTATCAATAAAATGTATTTCAACGAGGGCGGGCCACGAGGGGTTCAGTCGATGGCGCGGGCCTGGAGGTACACGCCCGATCTTGGACTCTCTTTTCACGTCTCGACACTGATCGTAACCTACAAAGTTGTGTGCACTATGCCTGAGTGCCTGGCCGTCCGTGGATGGCGGGGAGGTGGTTGGCGTGGGTGGGCGTGGGTGGGCGTGTGTCGTATGGGGCGTGAGCCATAGAGTGCCGCCCGCAGGTGTGCCGCCGTGCATGTCACTCCGTCAGGGGGCGGCGGGCAGGCCCAGTGCCGCCCCCACCCACTTGTTGCCGCCGCTCATGCCTGACGCACAGCTGGATGGGGCACCACGCCCCCTGAGGTGCAGTGACCCTGTCAGTGGTGCTGCACCGCAGGAGAATGAAAGAAGTGCTCACCACGCGGCGCCTTAATGAGGTGATCGACAGGGCTGAGGCGGCCACGACCGGCGTACCATTTGGTGTCTAAAGCGGCGACGATGGACGGTGTGTGAATATGGGTCAGTGGTCACGGCGGATGACTGCTGACTGTGCCGCAGCCCACAACTGCTACTGTGCTCCACTCTGCTTCCTGCCAGACACACATCAACAAATCCCTCCCGACGTGGAGCGCCACTGTTCGGCACTGACCCACCTCACTTATCGCACAACACTCTCTCCTCGTTACTGTTCTTTACGCGCCACGCAGCACTGCAATCCTCATCCTCGCAACAACGACCCTGTCACTGCACACGACGGCGTTAGAACGTTGCACAACCGGCGCACACAGGCGTCGTGGTGGTATGAGGGGTGACTGTTCCTGCCAAACACCGACCCGCTACCACCAACCCTTGCCTGCACACGTGAAAACTGATAAGATAGTGCGACTATCAGGCGGTGGTGGAACGAGCGGCGGTGGTGTTCACAGCGCGGCGGCATCAGGTAGTGTGACGGCCGTCGCAGGTGTTCGACCATCTCCTCGACAGGCGCGTCCCGGAGGCGAGGCAGCAAGCAGGCGAACCCTCCCTCAGCGAGCAGACACGGCGGTAAAGGTGTTCTCGGGAATGCCGTGAGGCGTGCCTTCTCGTCTTGCTCAGCGAAGCACTGCCACGCGACTGTGATGGAGATGCAGCAGGAGGTGAATCTGTGCTTAGCAGCTTCACTTGGAGCGAGACAACACGTCAGCTTAAAGTTTCAGGTTACTAAAGCCGGGAGGCCCCGGCGCTGATGAAAGAGACATTGATCTTCACACTCAGCAGTCGGGAGAACTAGAAGTGTCTCGGGCGCCAGTGACGGCACCTCAAGTCCCCCTGGGCTGCCCAACACGTTCCGCCACTTTCTACCTGCGTGGCTCGACACAACTTTCACTGGTAGTGGCTCGCCATTCACACACGCGAGTGACTCGGGAAGGAGCGTCAAGCTGCTTGCTCCACGGCGACAATCGAGTGAGAATGTCAGCACCTCTCGGTGCTTGCTCCCATCCCGTCACGGCACACAACAACCACTGGTAGCGTCGGGTGTCGCCAGTGACCAACACCGTCCCTTGGTTCACAGAGTGAAGTGAAGCACCTCTCAGACGCAGTGTTCCCCAGCCACTTGCCGCAGTACTGGCGCTGTGTGAGTCTGTCTCGCTCGCGGTTCACTCTTGAAGGAAGTTGGGGCGGGGCTTCGGTGGGGCGAGGTGGGGGAGGAGGAGGGGGAGATGGAATGGAAGAAGGTGGGGGTGAGGTGGTGGAGTAGGGGGGGAGAGTAAGCCTAATTTGGTCGCGTTGCCAATTCGTCACGTAAATGGAAACTCTTCAAAGAACGTTGTTGATAATCTTTGCAAACCCTCACTGACTAAACTTTTGCATTGAATTATTTAGAAAGAATATATATATATATATATATATATATATATATATATATATATATATATATATATATATATATATATATATATATATATAGGTACATATATATCAGGAGCATCATGCGTTGAATAGCAGAGCGTATCACCTTATCTGTGTACTACTATATATTTAATAACTTTTGATTGATGCCTATGAGTTACCCGTGGAGGGCTTGACGCCTGACTCGAAATTTAATGTCTTCCCGATTTCTCTTATGACGAGTAAATATATTATGTGTGTGTAGGCTAAAGGAGAAGTGATAATAGCTATAAATAATAAGTAGTCCCGCTGTCATTGCCAGGAATCACATTATGTCCAAAACATTCGTCAAATCAACACGTAAAAATAAACACCTACATGTATGATCGCATGCATTACTTCCCAAGGCCTTACTGGGGTCATGGGCGCATCACGGGGCCGCCACGCCACTGCGGGGGAAGGGAGGATCAGGATTTGTGGCTTCATCTCACAATCAGTCAAAAAGCACACACCTGTCAGCGAGACACACCTGCTCTGTGGTGACCTTCACACCTGCCCCTCCACATGTGGCTGCCGCGCCTGGCCTTCACGCTGCCCGTGACGTCACTGTTGAAGCAGGTGAGAATCCTCCCCGATGAACGTGGCTCATCACACTTGTAACACGCCTGCAGGCAGGGAGGGCGGTGGTTCCCCTGCAGGGCAATGCGCTACACGGAACTCCCTCTCGCACCACATGCAGGAAACCACCCACTCACCTCTGCCTCCCACCTCCTCCAGCGGCCATCTCCCTCCCTCCCTCCCTCCCGCTGGTGGTCGGCTGGGACCCCAATGCTCCCTGGCGGCAAGACACGCCTGCCTGTGTGCTGGGGTCGCCGCCGCCACACTCACCACGTGTCCTTCACTTCCGACCAGGCAAAGTCAAGCAGGACACCGATGGAGCTCAGGTTAAGAACATTGTGCGATGGTTGATTTTTATTTCTTAAAAATCAATGAGAAAATTTCACGTAAAATAATGAATGATAGATAATAATAATAATAATAATAATGGTTTATTCTCACCCGAAGGCATACAGGAAAAACAACAACAACATCATAATATACAGACATGAGGGAATGAACTTAAGTACTAAAGCAAATAAAATATAATACATACGTTGATCCTCGGTGAGGCAATGGGTCAGTGGGGGCGAGGGCGGTGCCTCTGAGGCCTCGGCGTGAGCGGCTGGGGCGACACGTGGAGGGCGGGGAGAACATTCGTGCATGGTCAGCCGCTACCCGTTGATCCCGATGACTGACCCACAGCCTCAGCCCACAGGCGAGTGTATTAGGCTCCTGGAGGCATATTTCTTTACATGCTTTATTGAGAGGCAGTCCACGGCAGCTCCACGCCTAGGGCGAGCGCGTCGCCCCGCACCCCCTGTAGGATGGACGAGAATGATTACAGAATTTGTAGATGGACGATCTGGTAGGGCAGCGTGGCGGCCTCGGCGTACTCGACGCCTTGGATGGCGTGAGGAACGGCCTGCATAGTCTGGCCTGCTGATAAACCTTCCACCTGCACGTACTGCACAGGCTGCATCTCAGTAACGTGGCCCCCAACCACAGTGTTGACCAGCTGGCCTTCTACTACAGGCACCAGGGTGGGTTGGGCAGGGGCGCGAGGGACGCTGCCCGGCACTGTCATGACGGCCACGGTGGGCGGGCGGGGCGTGAAAGGCGGCCGTGTTCACTGTGGTCAGATAGGGCGCCGAGGACACGACAGAGTTTGCTGGGGCGCCAGTCATGTAGGAGGTGACGGTGCCCCTGGACGCAGCTATTTCGGTGGTGGTGAGTGTGGCAGCAGTGTTGGCGCTGACTGCAGAGGTGGTGGTGGTGGTGGTGGTGGTGGTGGAGGTCTTGTTGGAGGAGGTGTTGGAGGTGGAGATTGTTCCGACGCCAGTAGTTTCGCGGTGCTGGTAACGGATGTGACTCATGAGTGTGTTGGGTCGCGGGAAGCGAGCGTCACAGTGCGGACACTTGTGAGGCCGCTCACCCGTGTGGGATCGCTTGTGGTAGGTAAGGTCACCCTGCTTCAGGAAGGTCTTCTGGCACTGGTCACACTTGTAAGGTCTCTCGTTGCGGTGGGAGCGGAGGTGGAGCCTCAGTTCACTCGGGTAAGGGTACGCCTTGCCACATAGGTGACACAGATTGAGTGTACGAGCGACGGTCAGTGTGGTGTCGCTTCATGTGGTAGGACAGTCGTCCAGACGAAAAGAACACCTGCGGGCACAGCTTGCACTGCAGCCGCACCACGTGGGTGTGGATCTCATTGACGTGCACGTTGAGCGAGTCCACCGTTTTGAGCTTGGCGCCGCAAAACTCACACGGGAACCCTTGTCGTCGATGGCTTCGAAGGTGGTCTGTGAGCGCCTTCCTTGACTCCATTGAGCGGGAACACACGGGGCACGTGAAGGGTGCGGCGCCCTTGATGGCATGAGAGCGTCGCATGTGACGTTCTAGGCTCATTCCTGACTTTAGCACTACACTGCATATGGAACACTCATGTTTTTGTCCTGTGGATGACTTTTCTGTCTCTTTTTTCCTGCGGTGCGGACAAATGTGAAGGCGGCGGGCGCTTGGAGAAGGGAAGGCGAGGGTGCAGGCGGAACACTGCCACGGGTAGTGTTCCGGGTGGTGCAGGTAACGGTGGCGTGCCAGACGAGAGGTCGTGGCCACCACCTTCCCGCACACGTCGCACTTTACCGGCTGGACACTGCCTTCCCCTTCCTCTGTCCCGCCCTCCTCCAGCGCCTCCTTGTCCTTTAGGAAGGCGATGAGGAATGGTGAGTGTTTCCGCTGGACGTGGACCTCCAGTGCCCGCGCCGTCAACAGTCTGAGGCCACACACGGGGCACTCCTCACGTCCCGTCAGGTGGACCCCGAGTATGGTCCACCAGGTTCATCTCCACACTTTCCCCACAGCGGCACGTGTCACCCCTCGAAGTTGATTCAGAGGTACTTACACTTCGCTCTTTCGGAGCATCTGGGGAGTGGACGAGCCGCTGGTGTCGGGCAAGCAGCGGAGAGGAGGTGTAAAAACAGTCACACTCCCGGCACCGAAAGGCTCCTGCAGCGTGAGTCAGAACATGCTCCACATGCTCCACCAGGGAGGCGGACTTGAGGCCACAACTACAAGTCAGGTGCCATCGGCGAGCTGGCAGGCGAGGGCCTCGGAGTCTTGGGTCCCCACGGCCAGGTCTGCGTTGGGAGACTGTCTTTGGGTTCCTTTTTGCTGCGTTATATCCTTTTCGTCCGCTCTCACCGCCATGCTCAGCTCGGTGAAGGATTCTGCTACGTCCTGTAGAGATGATAAACCACAGACGCCTGTTAATGCCTGACTGTCATTGTCCACATGATATGATGAATGGTAATTTTCGATGAATTAATATGAATTATATAATCTCCCTCCTCCTGCGTGTGTGTACTTTTTGTGTGTTTATTTTGCAACTATGGATTCTGAGCCTCCTTGTTTAGGTTCGTCACCACCGCTTGAATCACCCAGTCATTCATTAACGTGTCTGTCCGCTGCTTTACTGATCACTTACTCTGTTTACAAGATCAACCTTCCTTTCTTTAGGTTCCTTGCAGCTTCAACCTCACACACACACACACAAAACAAACCATTCCTCCTAGCTATCCTAGGCCTCGTAATGGAAGATAATTTTATAAATTTTACTAAGTCAATATTAGATGCATCATTAAGGATAATATTATCAAGTTAATCTTTCTTTACAGAGGTGACTGTCGGCTTGATGTACAGTACAGTGGTGCCTCCCATCAAAGTCAGTGAGAATACCTGCGAGGAGTGACGATGCTCTTCCTAAACACAAACCCTGAAACAATAACTTCTTAGTGTGCCATCCCTTCTCCAAACGAGATTCTGCCGCCGCTCCAAGCCTTGGAGGGTGACAAGGAGTAAAACAATGTTGCATGTCAAACTTTAATGGCCAGACTAACATGGACAGTTGGCGGCCGCGAGGTTCACGATGAGGTATCACAGGCCCGCTGGACGGGGAAAGACTCACAGCGAGGGATCCATAAAATGGACATAAATAACTTGGACGGGCTGAGATTGCTGGCCCACCTCGCTCTGCGTCGTGTCATCCCCTTCCTTTCCTTGGCTTACATCCCCACCTCCTACGACATTCTGGTGACCACCGCGAACATCTGTCGCCTCCAGCAGGAGTCCCGGACCCATCTCCAGCAACTCCTCGCTGCTTAGGTCGTCAACAACCTGCGACAATTCTAGCTGTCCCTCCAGATGGCTGCTATCTAAGTCTGTGACAGACAGTTGCTGCACCTGCAGATCTGTGGGTGCCAGGTGCTGCAATTCTGGCTGGGGTTGTGGTGACGCCACAACTGTGGCGTCTGAGAAAGCTTGAATGGGTTGTGTGAGATGCTGGGTGTCTGGCAGACCCTCGGGCGAGGGCTGGGGGTGATTCAGGCTAGGTGTGCTGGCGCCACCCTCGACCTCCTCCTCGTCCTGTTCCATCACTGATGAAGTCAACTCATCAATCTTTTTCTTTGAATATTTGAGTCTTTTAACTTTCTTGACGGTGGTGTGTTTGAGCATGTGCTTGCGGAGACCGAGCGGCTTGATGAAAGACTCAGGGCAAAGGTTGCACTGGTGGGGCCGCTCGCCTGTGTGGGATCGCCGGTGGTATGTCAAGTCTACCGCCTTCAGAAATGATCGCCCGCAGAAGTCACACTTGAAGTCGCGTTGGTTACGGTGAGCCTTGAGGTGTCGCTGCAGTTCCACGTTGTGCACGTAGCCTTTGCCGCACATGTGACACAGGTGCTTCCTCGGCCCATGCTGCCGCTTCTGGTGTCCTGTAAGGCTGGTGCGCGAGTAAAAGTTTTTACCACATTGGTCGCATTTGTGAATCTTTTCCTTTGTGTGTACAGCATTGATGTGTTTACTAAGATAACGTCGACCCACCCGGGCGCCACAGATGCCACATTCAGCTGTGCCCGGGTGGCGGCTAAAGCGGTGGCGCGCCAACGCTTTACCGGTGTGGAAAGCCTCCTGGCACACTTCACAGGTGAAGGCCGCGGGCAGGCCGAGGCGGTCGCCGTGATGCACCTTGATGTGGGAGTGTAATGACTCCACGGTGGGGCTGACAGCGCCGCAGTACTGACAGGGGAAGTTGGTGAAGTCCGGGTGGTTGTGACGAGCGTGGTGATGCAGGTGGGACATGCGGGAGAACCTGAGGGGACAGACGGGGCATTGCAGTTCCCCGAAAGCATGACGCCGCTCGTGCTCCTTGGCACTGGCCTCGAGATTAAATCGTCGGCCACACACCCCACACGGGAAGGGGAACAGCTCCGGGTGGCTGGCTCGCAGGTGTGTGTACAGGCTGGACACAGACGCACACTCGTCGCCGCACACATCACACGTTGTCTGGTTCTTCCTAATGAGCCGACGCTTGCGTCCCCGCCGCACTCGACTGTCACTGCCTGTGCTTGTTTTCTTGTAATAAGTGCTGTTGCTGGTGGTGCTGTTGTTATTAGCGGAGAGATCTGGGCCGGAGAGGTCTGAGTTAGAGGCAGGAATCTCAAGGGACAGTCCCGACATCACCTCCTTTCCCGTCTGAGGATTTGTCTTCTCTTTCATGGTGTCGGTGACACGCTCCATGTCATGTCCGGTCGACAGGCAGTGGAGCTCGGCTAACACCCGAGACTTGAAGCTCTGGTGACAGTGGCCGCACTCCACGGCACCCGATGAGCTACAGTTTGCAAGGGCGGTAGCCCCGTGAGTCTCCCTCCCGGGCACCGCGATCTGGCGCAGCGTCTGGAGGCAGGGATCACAGGCTGTGTGGTCTTCGTAAGTGACAAAATGTTTGCAGCATCGGGGACATTGTCGCTCCTCCTGGTGGTCTCGGTGCTGTTGCGAGAGATGCTGCGCCAGCTGGAGGTGGTCCAGGAAGATAGTGGGGCAGTGAGGACACTTCCTGAAGGTGGAGGGGACGGTGATGACGCGGCGGGTGGAAGCAGGAGGCTGGGAACCCTGCACTGCGCCTCGCTGCCGCGGGCCCACCTGAAAGACAGCAGGCGGTCAGCAGGCTTCCCTCTCAGCCCCTCACCCGCCGCTCGGCTAAGCCAGCTCTCCCTGCCCTGCATATGCGAGTATAATCATATACCTCAAACACACACATACACACAGACAGACATACATACACAGTTACACACACACACAGATAAGACATACACACATATATATATATATATATATATATATTATATATATATATATATATATATATATATATATATATATATATATATATATTTTATATATACAGACACAAACACACACATACATCATGTTCTCACGTACTGATTGTTCTACATAATAATATACTATGCCAGTGAACATGCACGGCAACAACAGGGCACAAACAACCAGCCTCTGGACTCTGGTGGGATTCACGTGAACCATAACTTGGGGCGAGTCCCTCCACCAGTCACACGTAGCTTCTTCATTCCCAACCTGCCAAGCGTGTTCGTGGCGTCTCCCTTGTTCGTGATGGGCAAGTGACGGATCCTGGTCGTTCCCTTGTCACCTGTCACGCCCCACCGCCCTCCCTCCCTCGCCCCAAGGGGTGCGGCAGCAGCCCCACCACCTCACTAACACCTCCCTCGTGACAATAAGCAGTTACCTCATCAAAGAAATACGCATACTATATATATATATATAATAATATTTGGTATATATGAATTTTTTTATTTATTCATAGATGTATAAAGTGTTTTTCATTTTGACCTGCTGAGACGGCGAGGAGATAGACTTGGTCAGTGAGGCTGGCTGGGTACCGGCGAGGGGGCGGTGCCGGGGTAGGGGCGGGCAGCCTCTTGGTGGTTCTGGGGCGGCAGTAACTCGGCCACCGTGTACTGGTCCGCGGCGTCCTGCCTGTAGTAGCTGAGGGTGTGCAGGGGCGCGGTGGCCTCGTAGGGACGGGCTACGGCACGATCCTCAGTAGCAGGACTGAAGTAGGTGACGTTTTGGATGGGCTGCTGGGTGTGTAGGTCGACTACCTGCACCACGCCGCCCTCACAGTACACTGCCGCCACTCTCAGTGCCTCGCCTTCAGCCTCCTGTTGCGTCGCTTCCTTCAGCGTGGGTGACATGCTGCTGCGACCGCTTCCCTCCTCCTCAAGAAACGTGGAACCCGTGGTCACACCTTCACATTTGGGTGACATGCTGCTGCGGCAGCTTCCCTCCTCCTCAAGAAACGGGGAACCCGTGGTCACATGTGCACCTTCACATTTGGGTGCCACCGAGTTCGAGGAGCCCTGGCTCGGGCTTCTCTTAGACGACGGCTCTTGAGGTTTGGTCCTCTTCCTGTACTTGCCGTGGTACTCGAGGCCGTGCACGCAGCGCACGTGCTTGGCCAGGGCGCTGGGCTTCATGAAGGATTTCTCACACACGTGGCAGGCGTGGGGCTTCTCGCCGGTGTGCAGGCGGTGGTGGTACTTAAGCGCCGATGAAACTTTGAAGCTCAGGCCACAGTACTCACAAACAAACTTCTTCACGTTGTGATGGACGCCAGCCACGTGGGTGCGCAGGTCTGACGGTGCAATGAACTTCTTTCCGCAAACTTCGCACAAGTGTCGTCGCACCTCCTGCCCCATATGATTCCTTTTGCGGTGACTGAGCAGGTGCGAGGGGTCGTGATAGACGGCCGGACAGGCGTCACACGCGTAGATTCTTGCCTTGGTGTGGAAATAATTGATGTGCCGCTTAAGGTTGCGATGAGACACCAGGTTGTTACATATGGGGCACGGCACCTGCTTGTGTGTGGTCAGATGGTGAGAGTAGCCCGAGGCCCGTATCTGCTTGTGGCACACGCGGCACTCCAGAGTCTTGGCGCCGCGTCCCGCCGCCGTCCCAGCCCCGCACTGGTGGCTCTTGCGGTGAGCCAGGAAAACATCAAAATTTCCTAACATCTGTTTGCTGCACAAGATGCATTTGACAAACTTGACATCTGAATGTAATTGTTTAAAGTGCTTCCTTAGGTCACTGATGGTGAAGTAGGTAATGAAACAGACGGGGCACTGTTGGGAGAGGGGCGGCGGCGGGGCGCGGCCATCAAGGGTCTCACTGGCGGCGGCCGCCACTGATGGCGGGCGGCCCCCGTCAGGTGGTGCATGCCCGCGGCCCTTTCCCTCCTTCCTCTTGAGGGAGTTCTCGTCGTCATGCAGGTCGGGTGGCTCCACGGTGGCGCAGGAAGCCTGGGCCCGCGGAGGTGTGCTGGCAACCGTTCCCTGCAAGATCATAGAGTCCTAATTCACACTTTTAGGATCGAACAACTCCAGCCCCACACAGCACAGTCTGTACCGCCACGGCACATCTCACCACAGCTGCCCGACACCACTGCTACTCTGCAATTCTTTGATTGATATGCTACTCTTTAATATTACATCGTAACCTTGTATTTATCTTGTACAGCAATGAAGTGCTGCAGCGAGTGCAAGGCTGCGAGCAGACCACCGTGGGACCCTGTGTCTCCTGCTGCCCAGTGTATCATGAGCGAAATGCTGAGTGGCTGAGGCCGAGGCAAAGACAGCTTGGCGCGGCACTACTAAAACACAAATTAAAAGGACTGATTTTTTATTGTTATTCATTATATTATTTATATTATTATTATTTTTATAAGAAAGTAAATCAAAATTAGTGAATAACTTAGCGAGAAATGCAATCTTTACATGTACAGGAAACAATGTTCTGAAACACGTCTTGTCGCACGCCCAGAAGCGTCACCCGCGTCGTGGTCAGTTTTCATACACCACGTACACCACGCCGCCCTGCTCCAGCTCCACAGACTCCATGCCCAGGTCCTGCACGGTGCCCACGGCAGACACCACCTCGCCGTCCATCTCCATGGGCACCGTGATCTGCACCACCTCGGGGATGGCCGCGCCCGCCTCCTCCACGGCCGCGATGGACGGCTCCTTGCTGGCTGGCTGCTGCGGCAAGGCTTGGTGCTGGTAGTGGCGGCGGGGGCGGCAGCGTTCCTCCTGGCTCTTGGGACGACCCTGCTTGTAGTACACACCAGCGTACTGTGCGCGGTGATCGTGCTCCATGTGCCGTTTGAGGTAGGAAGGTACCCGGAAGGAGCGGCCACACAGGGTACACAGGTGGGGCCTCTCCCCTGTGTGCAGGCGCTGGTGGTACGTGAGCGACACTCTGCTCTTGTAGCCCTTCTTGCAGATGTCGCACCAATAGTTCCTCTCGTCGCGGTGGACGCGAGACATGTGGATACGCAGATCGGCGGGGGTCAGGAAGCCCTTGTCACATGTGTCACACACGTGCTTCCTCACCTCCTCGCCCATGTGGACGCGCTTTACGTGGAAGTGGAAGCTCGCTTTGTTATGATACACAACACCACATTCTTCACACTTGTACTTCTTCTCCCGGGTGTGGAGGTTCATGTGGATCTCGAGGTTCTTGATGGTGATGCCGCAGATGCCGCAGGTCTGCAGCGAGCGGGTGTGGTTCCTCATGTGGTATTTCCACTGAACCTTGTGGGCGAAGGATTCGCCGCAGAGCCTGCACCTTACTGGCCGCTTATCGTAGCCCGCCTCCTTGGGGTGCTTGAACTTGAGGTGCGCTACGTAGGTGGAGTAATTTTTCAGCATGGAGGAACAGAACTTGCAGCTGTAGCCCTCCATCTCTGGATGCGCTGTGAGCAGATGTCTCTTGAGCTGATCCACCTGTCTGTACTTGAGGCGGCACGCAGGACACTGGTGCGTGCCATACCTGTGTCCCATCCGGTGGGAGGACAGCATGCGCATTGTCCTGAAGCGACGCTCACACTCACTGCACTTGAAGGAGAAGGCGGTCGAATGATCTTGATATTTGTGGTGATACAGGTGTGAGATAAACATGAAGCTCGCCTGACACAGGTTACACGCGTGTGTACGAGACTCTTTGCAGTCCACCTGGGCTTCGTGCTGGGCTAAGTGCCCCTCAAAGTCCACAGCTAGAAGCTCCTTCTCGCACATTTCGCACGTCCTCTTAGACCCGATGTCGTGGTCGTGTGCTAGGTGGGCCTTGAACTTTTCGTAGTCAGTGAACTTTGCGTTACAATTCGCACACACGATGACGTATCCGGAAGCATGATAGTGCTGCAGGTGAGCAAGAAGTTGGTCTTTGATGGAGAACTTGACTGGACAGACAGGGCACTCCATCACCCCGTTGAAGTGGTGGATAAGGTGGGCGTGCAAGGACGCTTTGTCAGAGCACTGCTCGCCACACAGACTACAGAGTCGCGCCATCCCGTCGTGACACTTGTCCATGTGCTGTTCCATCTTCCCCTCACCGCTGCACGTGTACTCGCACAGGCTGCACTTGGTGTTCGGTCCCTCACCCTCGGCAGTGTTGCCCGTTGCTGGTTCCGCTCGATCAAGTTCATCGTCTCGCGCGTCAACCCCCTGCTCCAGCTTCGCCAGGTACTGCTCAAAGGCCTGCGTGCCGTGCTCATCGAGGTGTTCGTCGTACGGGACCTTCTCCTCATATTCAAGGTCACACCAGGGGCAGCGGAAGTCCATGGCTTCCGCTAGGTTGTCCTCAGCGCTGACGTCCTCCTCTACCTCCATGTGGATCTCCTCCAGGCGTCGTTGAGAGACCAAGGCACGCGTAGCAGAGTCCAGTTCACTGGTGTCAAATTCTGGGTGTTCATATCGAATATGACGCCGCATTTGTGAATTGAAGGCGAAGGTGGTGGTGCATACTGGACAGGCGGGCCGCTCGGAGGCAGGTGAGGCGTCATCAGCACCTCCGCCCTCCTTCAGGCTCACCGCTTCGGCCTGCAAAAGCCAAACAGCGGGCGTCAGTATGGCACCGCGCACCTCATCACTACTTTCTGACGCTGCCAGCTGCCAGCAGTAACCACACACCAACATACAGGGTAACAACAACACGACTGACAAGGTAATGCGAGACACAAACAAGTTACTGTATACCAGTGGTTCTTAATTAACCTGGGTTCGGTGAACCAGTTTCAGGGGCTCGGCGGAGGCCCTCCTAAGCACATTGCAATTTTGCTATTACTGTAATGCCGGAGTATTCACCTAAGCACAACCATACGCAAAATTGACATAAATTCAAGCAATACAGTGTGTGTGTGTCATTCACCCATTGTCTTGTCCACGCGAGCTGGCTCGCGATCGCCAGTTTCACCCTCTCAGTGCGAGCTTGGAGCTCATTATTACCGATCTTTGGGTAATGCTGGGACCTCACACACCACACACCCCCATCCCCTTGCTCAAGGGGGACAGTAACCGCCCGAATT
>JACEEZ010002869.1:160000-162500 GCA_016584305.1 Chionoecetes opilio | reverse complement strand
ACCTTAGTTTACACACGGGGCACCAGCAGCTGCCTGTCTGGTGGCCCTCCAGGTGCAGCTGGAGGGCGCGCTCCCCTTTGAACCTGTGGCCGCACTCATCACACTGCTTGGAGTATCTGTATGGATGCTGGAGGTGATTGTGACGTGACAGAGCCGCCGCACTGCTGAAAGTGATATTGCATTCTGGGCAAAACGCTTTCTTCTTGCCCGACTGGCCCCGCCACCTGCCGACCTTGTGGCTCCCCCCGCCCCACCCCCGCCCGCGGCCTTCACAGTGACGGGCCGCGGCTCCTGCTGCCACAGGTGTTCCTCTGTGTGCTCCTCTAACTCGTCATGAGGCACGAGTTCGTCACAGTCCTGGCAACCCCCCGGCGCCTCCCCGTGGTCGTCAGTCTCGTGAGGCTCCCGCCGGTGCTGTCGGTACTCCATGAAACTGCCGGAGGTGAACTCACAAAACTCGCACTTCAACAGGAAGTCTCCGGGATGTTGGGCTTCCAGGTGCCTTAAAAATGGATACTTGAGACCAAAGTGAACCCCACAGAAGTCACACTTGAAGGCGCCCAGGAAGTGGAGCACAATGTGAGTCTCCAGCTCGTGGCGGAGATGAAAGCGGTCGTCGCACAGCCTGCAGGCGTGGGGCAGCGTGTCAGCGTGCGCCTGTCGCAGGTGTCGTGTGAGATCGCTCGCTGAAATGAAAATCAAACCACATTTGGGGCAGTCACTATTTTTCCGCGGCCTGCCCTTCTTGAGGGGCGGCTGGGGCTTTAGGAGGGGAGTCTCTGCAAGGCCTCTCTCCTTCAGCAGTTGTGAGTACTGCTTCAGGCTCTGACTTGTGTGATCTTCCATGTGCACTTGTAGCTGCGACTCCTTTGGGAACTCAACTCTACAAAATTTGCATGAGAATGAAGGTGCCTTGATGTGATGCGAGGGCAGCCGAGCACACAGACGGAGGTGGCGCCTGAGGGCCCCGACGCTGCTCTCCTCTGCCCCGCACTCCAGGCACTCGTAGCCACAGCGGTGGGCGAAGAGGCTGCGTGTGGCGGTGAACGTGAGACTACATGAGTTACAAGTGAGGGAGGGCCGACTGAAAACATCCTGGCCTGGAGTGAGGAAGTGCTTCAAGCGTGGTGTCGCCTCCACCACCTGGGAGATGTCCCCTTCCTCCTGCACCACCAGCTGGGTGGCGGCCGTGCTCCCCTGGGGAAATATTGCTGTTGTAGCTACTAGTGCAGACACCGTCCCGGCCACTCGATACATCCGATGCAATAACTATCACGGCCCTAACAATCCTGTAGTTAATTTGCCAGCACGAGTCACCCGGTCGTCACTGCGCCCATCACACACCTCAACGACTCACCCCTGAAACCTTTTTGGTCATCAACACGGTATAGGAAAATCAATACCCACCTACATGAAGCCCATGCATGTAACCGCTGCACCATCAGGCCAGACACGGGAGTGGCGCAGGCAAATGCATTCTATTTTTACTCTGCTTGAACTTTCATGACTTTTTTCACTTTTCATTCATCCATTTTTCCTTTGACTAATCTTGTCCTTAGAAATATGAGAGACACATATATTTGTATTGCAAGCCTTTTATCAATATGTATTCATATGCATCAGGCTCAAATTGATAGCTTACTTTATCTAACTCAACTCGATCACTCAGAAACTTGTGACAGACAAACGAACGAACACTGACCACACCCTTTTTTTATTACCACCAATAAAGGCAGACTGAACCTGCCATAACATTGACTGAGTTTCAATATTTCAAACAACCTGTGCCATCCACCCCTCCCGCCACTCCCATGCAGACAAGACCTCACCACTTTAAGGCCTTCGCGAAGAACTAAAAATGTTTGACGCCTATTATGATCTTACATGACAAAATACATTCTTATTCCAACACCATACTGAATATGAACACAAAACAACCACCATTCAATACCCACAGCATTCACTCAGACCGCCACATCATCTAGCATCACACAACACTATTACAAGAGCGAACACGAACCCTCTTGCTGCCAAACATTACTCATTCCTCGAAAAATCAATAACTCGCCAACAATGTCGCCAATCAATAGATCAATATCCTGAATCATAAACCACCGTGTAGCCTCCGATTGCCCTGCACAGCCACCCCCCCCCCCAGCCAACGCCACAGGTGGAAGGCAAATATTCTTAATAAGGTCAAGGGTCACCCCCAACAACCCCATACCAAGGTCACCTCAATCATACACAAGGTCATGCACTCTTCTGTACTATACCAAGTAATCTCAGCCCACTAACTCAGCTGCATGATATATATATATATATATATATACATACATATATATATTATATATATATATATATATATTTAATATATATATATATATATATATATATATATATATATATATATATATATATATATATATATATATATATTATATAATAATATAACGAAAGTGTTGTGCGAGTGTGTGTGTGTGTGTGTGGTATAGGTTCTGCC
>JACEEZ010002869.1:115000-155000 GCA_016584305.1 Chionoecetes opilio | reverse complement strand
CACCACCCCAGGTCCCTGCCATCACACCACCCCAGGTCCCTGCCATCACACCACCCTAGGTCCCTGCCATCACACCACCCCAGGTCCCTGCCATCACACCACCCCAGGTCCCTGCCATCACACCACCTCAGGTCTCTGCCATCATTCCGCCAGCTGTACATAGATAACCTGCATGTCTGATGGCTGGTGGGGGTGAGGCACCACATCCTGAGGCAGGGCCTGTATCACCTGCATAGGGGAGTCCTCCTCCACCACTTGCACAACATGGCCATCCTCCCCAACCTCTGTTATCAGCTGGGAGTCCTGCTTCCCTTCTACTTCCACTTTTACATGCTCATCATCATTGCTGAGCTTGTCACTTGCAGCAGCACTTTCGCCTGATGTCTCTACAGTGTTGCCAGCGCTGCGGAAGTAGCGCCTGGAGTGGTGGCGGATGCCATGGTAACGTGACATGTGCGTTGAGAGTTCTGAGGGGCGGGCGAAGGCGGCCACACACACGGTGCAGCGGTGCGGCCGTTCCCCGGTGTGTGTGCGCCGGTGGTAGGTCAGGTCGCCGGCCTTGAAGTAGGCTCGGCTGCAAAACTCACACTTGTGGCGTCGCTCGTTCTGATGCGTGTCAGTGTGACGTTCTAGCTCGTTGCGTGTGATGTAGGCTTTACTGCACACTGGACACACAAAACGGGAGTATTGCTCTCGGAGGTGGTGACGTTTGATGTGGTCTGTCAGACGGCTGCCATTGTAAAAGGTTTGGTGACAAAAGGAACACTCTGATTTGTGTTCCTTTGTGTGTTTCTCATTTATATGAGTGGCAATTTGATATTTGCTAAACTTTTTTCCACAGTGTAAACAGTCTACTAATTCTGGGTGACGGACAGCCTTGTGCTGGCTCAGTTCACGCCCAGAGTGAAACTTTTCTCCACACTTGGAGCAATCTATGTTGCGGGACAGACCCAGGTGGCCTGGATGGTGGACCACGGCGTGAGTAAAGATGGCATTGATTGATTTCCCTATGTGTGTGCAGTACTGACATGTGTAGCAAGCAGTCTTGGCATGAACCACATTACAGTGGTTCTTTAAGTGATGGAATCTGGCAAAGTGCTGGTCACAAAGTGGACAATTTATTTTGCCAGTAGAGTGAGTCTCAGTGTGGTCAAGCAAGCCACCACTGGAACGAAACTGCAAGTGGCAAATATCACACCTAAAACTTGGCTGTTCTCCGTGACTCTCCTGAACATGGCGTCTTCTAGCTGAAGGTGATTTGAACAGTCTTTGACAGTGACCACACTCTAGGTGGCCTTGACCATCATCTTTATGAACTACTTCCTTACTGTTTTCTTGGTGCACTTTACCCTGAGCAGACACAGCTGCCTCTTCTGCATGTGACTCCATGTGCCTGCAGTAGTCTTGGAGGGATGGCACACAGCTCCTGCACACCACACACTTGTATGCCGCCGCTGCCTCCGAGTGAGCCTCCTGCACGTGTTTCTCAAACTGCCGGGCATGAAGGAAGCTCAGGGAACAGACGGGACAGAGGTGCACCGGGCCGTGTGACCGCAGGACGTGACTGCCCAGCTGCCTGAAGGTGCGGAAGCGGGCGTCACACAACACACACTGGCGCATGAGGACCTCGGGGTGATGGGTGGCCACGTGGCGCTCCACACCCCCAAAGGGCATCACACCACAGAGGTCACAGGTTCTGTAGGCGGCGGGGGGGCGGCGGCGCCGAGGGGTGGTCCTTCTTGGCAAGGAGAACAGAGTGACGGCACCACCTGTGCCACATGACTTTTCTGGCTGTTGGTGGGCTGCAAGGTGTGTTGCCTGGCCGATGGTAACACCCACGCTCTCCTGCAACATACACAGGACCTCACTCCCTCCTCTTAATGTCTCCATCAAAAAGTTTCACATTTCACATATCTTTAGTATCTATACATTACATGTTGAACTTAGTCCAGCAGCATCTGCAGTAAAAAATGATGATTGGTGTTCAAGTTGAGATCAGCCTGCAGCCCCCTCCCACACTGCCCAGTCCCAGCCATACAAAAAAAACTAAACCCCCCAATACCCCTGAATCACAATACTATACACTTAATTTGTACTCTAAACAATGTAGTACTGCTGCACTGCATCTTCTCAAAGATATTAAATATTCACACCCGTCTTTTCAATACCTGTATACATCATTGACATATCTAGCAGCTATCATACATAAATATAACATCACTAACAAAAAATGTAGACGCTGCACTTACAAGTTTCATCATAATAAAATATAAATAAAAAAGATAAACAAATAAAAAATATAAAGTTCATTCCCATCTCCATCCCTGGCGATAACTTAAGGCATTAGCACAACAAAATTGTCTTCATAGTGAAATTTAATCCCTTCCCCCCCTTTTTCGTAGTACACAATGAATATATGAGAAGATAATAAATAAATAGAGAGAGAGAGGAGAGAGGAGAGAGAGAGGAGAGAAGAGAGAGAGAGAGAGAGAGAGAGAGAGAGAGAGAGAGAGAGAGAGAGAGAGAGAGAGAGAGAGAGAGAGAGAGAGAGAGAGAGGAGAGAGAGAGAGAGAGAGAGAGAGAGAGAGAGAGAGAGAGGAGAGAGAGAGAGAGAGAGAGAGAAGAGAGAGAGAGAGAGAGAGAGAGAGAGAGAGGAGAGAGAGAGAGAGAGAGGAGAGAGAGAGAGAGAGAGAGAGAGAGAGAGAGAGAGAGAGAGAGAGAGAGAGAGAGAGAGAGAGAGAGAGAGAGAGAGGAGAGAGAGAGAGAGGAGAGAGAGAGAGAGAGAGAGAGTTTTGGTTAAAAAATGTCTAGGTTTTTAAATTATTAGAAATGTTTCAGAGCATTCAGCTTTTTTTGTTGTTGTTAATTAAGTGACACCTGACTTGTTTGGGAGTCATTTGTATGAAACGAATATTTACTCATTGTGGAGTGGAGCACAGCAATGGAAGTTTTAGGCAGACATGATGAGCTTCGCAAGCATTGTATGTGATACTACTTTCAAGCAAGGGAGATAAAAGCCTACTGGTGCTATAAGCTCCAATGGGGAAAAAATTAAAAACACTTGCAGGAAATACTTGCAAAGGCTGATGTGTGACAAGAACCAGTGGTTTGTGTGACGCAATGACTGGCCACACGGATGAAACATAACAATTGATTAATGTGGAAGCTGAATCTTCCTAACTAGAAGACTTGTTGCTTTTAGTGAAATGATACAAATCAAGGAACATGGTGGTACATATAATATTCTTTATTGATGAGCAACACATATCCAAATTAAGAGAATAAGTTACACAGGTACTTTTTATACATTAGAAAGGCAAAGCTATTCCCTTGAAATATCGGGGCCATTGAACACTGCCACATGATTCAGGACGTCCAGGGGAGAAAGTTCACTCTTGCTGAAACATTCCCAAGTCTCAAAAATTTTTGCTTGCACACGAGAAAATTTTCCCCTTTGATATTTCATAAGCTCCTCCTCAGTCACAAGAGACACTTCATTTTCATCAAAGATAGATTCTTTAAAGAGAAGTGTAATGAGTTGGTAGAACCCCAAACTTTTCTTTTGTGATTTGTGAGTGACTCGCTTGAGCCAGCCATCCACGTCACTCTTGCTTCTGATTGGCCTCTTGTAGACACACCAGCTGGGCGGCGGCCACAGGGAACTCTCCAGCCACGTAGACTTGACAAAGTTGACCAAGTCCTTGTAGCACTGACTCGAGTCCTCTGTGGAATCACTAAACTCAACAAACATGCCAGGAATTTCTGTCACTGGCAGGAAGGGCAAGGCCATCAATTGTCTGCAAAATTTCTGCGTTGAATCACTGTTGTGGTAACTCGCAACCAAGTCGAGCTCACTGATCTTGTGCCACACACTCTGATTCCAGCTGTAATGACAGCCATGGAGTCTGGCAGAGGGAAGGATCTCCTTGACGGCTGTCCACAGGCCATCTTCAAAGTCCATGGTGATGGTGTGAGCACTGGGCATTGCTGGCAGTAGCTCTAAAATCTTCAGTAGAACAGCAACATAATCTTCCTTTCTTCTGTCTGACATGAGTACAAACAACAGAGGAACCTGCTTGGATGTGGCGCCTGATTTAATAAATACATGCAGAGAGAACAACTGCTGGAATGGAATGGTGACAAGAGAGAATCTTGCATCACAGTACCACATTTCTGCTTGAGAAAGCAGAAGGAGCATGGCTGGAGTGCTAAAAATCAAATGCCTCTTTCCGGCAATAAATATGTCTGCTTTCAGGAAACCCTCAGGAATGGCCGTGTCATTTGTCTCAAAATCCAGCGAGGCCGGATCCTTTGGCCGGGCGGCCCGCCGCTGGTAGTTGACGCTCCGGATGAGGTTGGCCAGCTTGAGGGGACTGGGACACTCCGAGGCAAAGTCGTTAGCCATCACTCTCTTTACTATTGAAGCTGCTGATTCATGAGGATGAGCTCTTGCTTCTCTGTTGAGTCTACTGAGAAACTTGGCCTTAGACAAGGCTCCCACCTCAGGCGGGTGACAGTGCTCCACATTGCCACACATGAAAACAAAGCCATTCTGACGCACCGTGGCCCGGCAATACACTTTGTCATTTCTGATGGTGCACCGCCACACAGAGGCTGAAAAACAGGCATACAGACTGATAATGTTTTGATTTCCTTAAAATTGAAATATATGCAAGCTATCATAGGTATGAAATACTCATGTATTTTTTACAGAAAACTTTGACTAATAAATTTACAAATAGAAAAGGCAATAGATTGAAGTAGTCTAATGTCTTGAATATTTTCAAAGTTGTATGCCACCAAAGTCACCATAACATCCAGCCCTTTCGGAGCTTAGAATTTAGTCAGCATGAAATACCTGTACTTGTGGTGGCCACTGGTAAGGCTCACCAGTGCCACAAACTATCACAATAACTAAAAAAAGCCCTTCATAATATAGCAACTAAGCCGAATACATCACCATTTCCTTGTATTTTCACTTCACATAAAACCACAGAATTTTAAAACTGGCAAATTTGCTTACTGTAATGCTGTCTTCCCAAGCAATATCTTGGTGCAACTAAAATTATACACCTAAAATAGTTGGTGCATAGTAAAGATTAAGATCATGACTAGCATATATCACCTTCTTGACATAATGATTCTTGGCTTTGATGGGTTTTGTGATGGCCAGCGCGGCATCACTATCTGCCACGGCCTCATGGGTATTACTGGGCTAGGATGTCCATCTCCATCACAAACCATTAGAGTGACTGACACAATCATCAGCTGTCATGTCAAGCCTTCCTAAGGTGACTCTGTACAATGATGGCACTGAGCCTCACTCCTACAGTCCTGGCACAGTGCAGGTGTCTCAAAGCTTCAAACGGAGATGTCAATGAATGAAATATGTGAAGACAAATCTATTCCACAAGTGTTGCCGTAATTCCTAAGCTGGAAAGCCTGGGTGCACTGGTGACATCTTGGTGGCACTTATCTGTCTTTTAAGCCCTTCCTTCTTAAGAGTTACGACCCTCCAAGTCAAAGTGTTATAGGACTGAAAACTACATTCAACGACTATGTAGGAAAGTGTAACACTTTTATGTGGCTTCCAATTACTTAAGTTCATTAAATCTACTCTTCAAAGCAGTGCAGAATTATTTGAGCAACATTGAGAGGCATGTCAGATTTTAAGAGATTTCGGGTTACAAATTTTCTGCTCCATAATAATTATTACTGATCAAGATTACCCATGAACCATTTCAAAACGGTGAAAATAGGAAAACCATATATAGATTATTTTGTACCCAAATTCCATATGAAAGTATTATACCATGATATTATAAGAATGCTTTTTAATTTCCTTCAACAGATTTTTTCCTTGATGCCACTCTGCATATGAGGGGAGTTAGTAATGGAAAAGTGCTTGTTGCTTGTGCAATTTCCAACATTCTCACGGTCTCTTGTAGCTTCCTTATTTTCTCATGTTCTTATGTTCTTACTCAGCAAGTTCATCAGAAGTACAAAACTGCATATATTACTAATTTCAAATAACACTGCACTGCTAAGATGGTTTACTGCGGCTTATGAGTCACTGTGAAGACTACTGTACCATTGGCTGTGCCCTTGGCCTGGGTGTAAGAATATCCTCTGCTGTCGAGGAGCCTGGGTTTGCCTCTCTTAGTGGCGTCCTCTACTACCTCGAATGTCCACGGCGCTGGCTCATCGTCTACCAACAGCTACATTGCAAGGTGAAAGTTAATGGCTGCATTAGTCATCTGTATATTGATAAACTAAGTGATAGAATTTATGAGCCTGCAAAAATTCTACTATTTCTCCTCCAACTGAACTACTACAATAAGTCTGATTGATCCTGATAAGCAGTCATTGTAAGTTGACATGCATGGAGTTGATCTGATGAATGAAAAATATTAATTTCAAGGACTAGAGCTGATATGATTGAGTTACAATTCCTACAGGCAGACTATGAGCAGTGTCAGGAGTTAATGTGAAGGGACAAGTAAAGGTAAGGTATGTTCAGAGGGTTCAGATAAGAGTAGAAAAACTAATAGAGGGCAGACTTTTCTTCTATGTGAAGATGTGTGTAAATAATTGATCAGGTAACTTTTGTTTTAAAGCAAATCCTATTCCAAAAATTAGTCAAAATTAATCAATTAATTTACAAGAGATGTGAAATTAACACTGAAAGACCTAACCATGTCAATGTGCCATCAGAAATAACTGAGTAGCCTCAAAACATTATAAACATGATAACAAAATGACTAGAAACGCCTCCTACTTGACTACAACCATTCCAGCAAACTGGGAAGCAAAAGGCTTTAGAAAAGTTAGGTGGAGGAAATGTTGCTATGATGGTGAGTCAAAGACACTCCCATTCTCTTTGTACTCGCTAGTAAATATCTATTCATGAATTTGGAGGGAAGGTACGTATAAGGGAATATGTTTAGTGGCATGTAAACAATCTGTGAACTAATGAAAATCTTGTAGCCTTGGAGTTATAGTAAGTATGTGATAGAAGGCAAGATGGAAGTGCCTGTTTGCATACCCTCTTCTAGTACGTGTTGAAGGCCTACACTAGTCCTCCCCACCTTATGTATCACTTAAAAGAATTAGATTTCTTCTCATCAATTCACTTACATCAATACTACAATTTTAATTTAATGTGGGCATAAAAAATAAAAAAATAAAATAAAAAAATAATCAGTGCATGCGCTACTTTTTAGATATCTACAAGCTAATAAATGATGGTGCAGTGGGATGGGGGCAGCTAATCCTACACAAGACCTAAAGTGACTGGGGTGAGGGTAGCTAATCCTACACAAGACCTAAAGTGACTGGGGTGAGGGCAGCTAATCCTACACAAGACCTAAAGTGACTGGGGTGAGGGTAGCTAATCCTACACAAGACCTAAAGTGACTGGGGTGAGGGTAGCTAATCCTACACAAGACCTAAAGTGACTGGGGTGAGGGTAGCTAATCCTACACAAGACCTAAAGTGACTGGGGTGAGGGTAGCTAATCCTACACAAGACCTAAAGTGACTGGGGTGAGGGTAGCTAATCCTACACAAGACCTAAAGTGACTGGGGTGAGGGCAGCTAATCCTACACAAGACCTAAAGTGACTGGGGTGAGGGCAGCTAATCCTACACAAGACCCAAAGTGACTGGGGTGAGGGTAGCTAATCCTACACAAGACCTAAAGTGACTGGGGTGAGGGCAGCTAATCCTACACAAGACCCAAAGTGACTGGGGTGAGGGCAGCTAATCCTACACAAGACCCAAAGTGACTGGGGTGAGGGTAGCTAATCCTACACAAGACCTAAAGTGACTGGGGTGAGGGTAGCTAATCCTACACAAGACCTAGTGACTGGGGTGAGGGTAGCTAATCCTACACAAGACCTAAAGTGACTGGGGTGAGGGTAGCTAATCCTACACAAGACCTAAAGTGACTGGGGTGAGGGTAGCTAATCCTACACAAGACCCAAGTGACTGGGGTGAGGGTAGCTAATCCTACACAAGACCTAAAGTGACTGGGGTGAGGGTAGCTAATCCTACACAAGACCTAAAGTGACTGGGGTGAGGGTAGCTAATCCTACACAAGACCCAAAGTGGTGAGGGGAGTGACGGTGGTAGCTAATCCTACACAAGACCTAAAGTGACTGGGGTGAGGGTAGCTAATCCTACACAAGACCCAAAGTGACTGGGGTGAGGGTAGCTAATCCTACACAAGACCTAAAGTGACTGGGGTGAGGGTAGCTAATCCTACACAAGACCTAAAGTGACTGGGGTGAGGGTAGCTAATCCTACACAAGACCTAAAGTGCCTGGGGTGAGGGTAGCTAATCCTACACAAGACCTAAAGTGACTGGGGTGAGGGTAGCTAATCCTACACAAGACCTAAAGTGACTGGGGTGAGGGTACCTAATCCTACACAAGACCTAAAGTGACTGGGGTGAGGGTAGCTAATCCTACACAAGACCCAAAGTGACTGGGGTGAGGGTAGCTAATCCTACACAAGACCCAAAGTGACTGGGGTGAGGGTAGCTAATCCTACACAAGACCCAAAGTGACTGGGGTGAGGGCAGCTAATCCTACACAAGACCTAAAGTGACTGGGGTGAGGGTAGCTAATCCTACACAAGACCTAAAGTGACTGGGGTGAGGGTAGCTAATCCTACACAAGACCTAAAGTGACTGGGGTGAGGGCAGCTAATCCTACACAAGACCTAAAGTGACTGGGGTGAGGGCAGCTAATCCTACACAAGACCTAAAGTGACTGGGGTGAGGGCAGCTAATCCTACACAAGACCTAAAGTGACTGGGGTGAGGGCAGCTAATCCTACACAAGACCTAAAGTGACTGGGGTGAGGGTAGCTAATCCTACACAAGACCTAAAGTGACTGGGGTGAGGGTAGCTAATCCTACACAAGACCTAAAGTGACTGGGGTGAGGGTAGCTAATCCTACACAAGACCGAAAGTGACTGGGGTGAGGGTAGCTAATCCTATTCAAGACCTAAAGTGACTGGGGTGAGGGTAGCTAATCCTATTCAAGACCTAAAGTGACTGGGGTGAGGGTAGCTAATCCTACACAAGACCTAAAGTGACTGGGGTGAGGGTAGCTAATCCTACACAAGACCGAAAGTGACTGGGGTGAGGGTAGCTAATCCTATTCAAGACCTAAAGTGACTGGGGTGAGGGTAGCTAATCCTATTCAAGACCTAAAGTGACTGGGGTGAGGGTAGCTAATCCTACACAAGACCTAAAGTGACTGGGGTGAGGGTAGCTAATCCTATACAAGACCTAAAGTGACTGGGGTGAGGGTAGCTAATCCTACACAAGACCGAAAGTGACTGGGGTGAGGGTAGCTAATCCTATTCAAGACCTAAAGTGACTGGGGTGAGGGTAGCTAATCCTATTCAAGACCGAAGTGACTGGGGTGAGGGTAGCTAATCCTATTCAAGATCTAAAGTGACTGGGGTGAGGGTAGCTAATCCTACACAAGACCTTAGTGACTGGGGTGAGGGTAGCTAATCCTACACAAGACCTAAAGTGACTGGGGTGAGGGTAGCTAATCCTACACAAGACCTAAAGTGACTGGGGTGAGGGCAGCTAATCCTACACAAGACCGAAAGTGACTGGGGTGAGGGTAGCTAATCCTATTCAAGACCTAGTGACTGGGGTGAGGGTAGCTAATCCTATTCAAGACCTAAAGTGACTGGGGTGAGGGTAGCTAATCCTACACAAGACCTAAAGTGACTGGGGTGAGGGTAGCTAATCCTATACAAGACCTAAAGTGACTGGGGTGAGGGTAGCTAATCCTATTCAAGACCGAAAGTGACTGGGGTGAGGGTAGCTAATCCTATTCAAGACCTAAAGTGACTGAAGCAATCACATGAAACCTAAACAAGACAAACAAATGTCATCTTCACCTTGATAGGCAGGTTCTTAGGGTGCAGGGAGCGCTTGTGGTAATGCGCTCGCCGGATCAGCTTGGCACGGGACAGGTGATCAAGAGCCTCTGTGCTGAACTCTGTAGATATTACTTCTTTGGCTACTGTGGCGGGGGACTCAAGAGGACGAGCTTTAATCTCTCTGTTGATTCTACTGAAAGCTTTAGCCATAGGGAGAGCCTCGGTGTCGGCCAGGTGGCAGTGGTGCACGGGGCCTGGTTTGAACAGGTAGCCTTTCTGGCGGACGGTGGCCTTGCAATAGGTTTTGACATTTCTGATGGTACACCTCCAAGTAATACCTGAAACGTCCAGGAAAAGTCTCTGAAATCCCTACAGCTGTGTGGAATCTACGAAGCAAAAATGTGCACATATAGCAGGCTTACTTTTACGGGTAATATATAGATATATGTAATTACCTTTGGGAGATTCTTTGCCTCTGGTGTAGGTATATCCGCAGCTGTCAACCAGTAAAGTATTTCCTCGACTAGTGGCATCATCCACAAGGTCAAATACCAAGCCTCCACCCTCCTCATCTGACGCCATCTGGTCAGGCAGGTGGACAATGAGGTGCGTTCACCTAAGTTTTCCATTCTTATAAATCTACGTGCGTAAAACTGAACTTATTATTGTACTGAATCCACGTCAGACCACAACCTGAACAAAACCATTCAGTTTTTTTGTAATCAATAAGCATCGCTGCCTACTTTGTGAGGCTGCCAATGCTTTGAAGCTTAGAAATACTCTTGTTGTCTCACTTCCAATGCAACATGACACAGCAATCATCATGAACATCCAAACCCTCAACCATAAAATGTTAAGGGCTATAACAAGTTTTTGCTAATACAGTTAAAAGATCACCAAAATTATGATAATTTATAAATAAATAGCAATGATCTTCAAGTGTAGAGGAGATTTCTACAACATGGAATTTCACAGCAGGCTTTTTTTCATTTGCGACACTGATTAATTTTCTGAAATTATATTTACATTATTCCTGATAACTGATCAAGGAATGTAAACTATGTTACATTGGAAGCTGACCACACGCACATGCACACACACACACACACACACAATGAAACAGCAAAAACTTAAGAGTACTTAGAATTTAAATCAAGATTGACCAAATGACACTGAGACGGGACCCTAAGTACAACTCATTGCCCACATATCACTAATAAATAAATAAAAACAAACACACACACACAAACACCTAAAAAAACATTTGCCAAAGTCCCACCTATAAGACTACTATGGAAGTTAGAGAACATTGGAGGACTGAAGAGAACAATCAGGAACTGGATGGAAGATGAAGTGACAGGAAGGCCAAGGAGAAGAGGTGAGGCAAGACATCAGAGTGGAGGGAAGGGACACAAGGAGTGCCACATAAAGTCTCAGCGCCAATATTGTTCTTCACCTAGAAGGAGAGACTAAAGGAAATGCAGCTGAAAACTCTACAGAAAAGAAGAAAGATAAGATTTGTTACAGTATATTATTATATTAATTAATGACAAAGAAGTGGACAGAAAAGACCTGCTATTAGGAGGAGAAAAAGAGGCTGGATATTTGAGGGCACAAGGAAAACATTAAGATAAGGAAGACGTTTGAATAACACAAAAAAGGAGTTTTCCCCAAAGAAGTATAGATACCTGGAACAGATCAGGTAAATCACATACTATTATGGTCTCTTTCTTATTCCTCAGACTCCACCTCATACTGCTTGCGAGGCTCATCTCCCTTGCCTGCATCTTACATCTGTAATCAGTTTCATTTATTGTACGTCTCCCTTCCCCTTCTCACAAGCCTCCCATGTAGTGTTGTCTGCCAAGGCTCATCCCCCACACTGAATAATAACTTGAAGTCAACATGAGGCCATTTTCTTCCATGGGAAAACAAATGTGATGTCATGGATATTCAGGAAAAAATTATAGAACTGTCTTTTGCACTATGATACTACTTCATAACACCAAACTCATATTTCATTTGTTAACTTTCATAAATAAATGCGTTCCCATGAAAGGAGGTACATTTATTATGTATCATTCATTACATACAAAAATATGTCTATACGAATGTATTATTACACACACACCACCTCTGTAAGAGGTATGTTTACTGTGACAAATTATGCCTCAACATGAGGACACTTCTTTTCCTAAATGGAAAACACTGCTAGTGTATTCAACACAATACATATTCTATCTACCTTTGTTCACTGGTTGAGCTCGGTCACAAATGCAAGAAAACTGTAATTATTGACCTAAATTAATGTTTTTCAAACTGGAGGGGTAAAAAATCTCTCCCTCAGATGCCTTCCTCCACCTGATCCCTCCACTACTGTCACAATGGCACATTGCATTTTATCTTTCTGATCATTTTACAAATCTCATAACCCTCACAGAACCTTTCTTGGGCATCAACTACCCAATGATGAATGTCTTTCTTCACAAATCTCATGTTATTATACTATTCTGCATAAATATTATGAAAATTGTTTCAGAGATTATTCCATCAAGTATGCATGGAACTTATCTATTGTTTGTGTTAAAATTTCATATAAATACCAAAAGCAGCCTTCATTGAAGACAAATGTAAATACTTTGGCATCAGTTCCAAAAAGACAAATCAAGATGACTTCTCCCCAGCATCCCAACGTTGCCTAATACTCCACACCTTTCCAGGGCGTCATCCCCGCCCGGGACTCCTCCCCGTCGTCCGACACAATGAGCTGTGCGCCCTCCCACTCCCCCGTCAACACAAACTGATGGGCCGCTCCCTGGGACACAGACATGCGAGGGCCGGCCCACTCCTCGGATATAACGGATACATCCTCGCTGCTGTTAGGTAAAATGATTTCCCATTCATCCTCACTCATTGGGTCAATATGACTTCTTCCCAGTCCTGCTTCTGAGGGCAGGTTTGGATGGGTAATATCAGTTTCCTCATTTCCAGAGTGGCTCAACACAGTCTCTGCAGCATTCACAGTGTGGATGAGAGGATTGGCCCCGTCATTATAAGACACCACCTGGATGACATCATTGGTTTTTTCAGGCACACTCACAACGGTTTCCTCAAGACCAACAGCTAAAGTTTGTACACCTTCGCTGTTCTTCGGTACCAAATTACTGAGGGAACCGTCGATTCCCCCATCTTGCCCATCACTGTATATATACAAAGATGGGGTTTCTTTGCTCACAACAACCTGCAGAACACCGTGCTGCCTGGTGTAGTCCCTGACCCGGGACACTCCGTGCACCCGCTTCATGTGAGAGCTCCAGCCCACATAGTTCTCAAATTTGGCTTTACATTCAGGGCAAACAAACATCACATTGGAGTGTTTCTGCATGTGGTACCTCAGCGTGGATGAGGACAGGTAGGTCTCTCCACACACGTCACACCTGAAAGGCCTCTCGCCGGTGTGACTCTTGATGTGATACTTTAACTCTGTCTTGGTGAAGAAGCTTCTGCCACAATGGTCACACACTTTGTCCCTCCCGGACCCAAACTCCTCGTGCATTCTTCGCACGTGGTCAATGAGGGTGTATTTTGACACAAATGTTTTATCACAAATATCACACTTATTGTGCGTTTCTTTGGAATGAGTCCTCATATGTGTTGCTAGTGAATATTTGTTCGCCAAAATTTTGCCACATACACCACAAGCAGGCGGCTTTGCATCTCTGCCCTCATGGATACGAAGATGTCTGACAAGGTTGCCTCTCATTACAAATTTCATCCCACATTCAGAACAGCAGTACTTGGCCTGGCGCGATTCCTCCGACTCAGGATGATCCTTTCGTCTGTGACAAATTAGCCTCATCTGGTCTCGAAACTTTTTGTGGCAGTATTCACATGTCATACTTGGTGCCAAGCTGTGCACCTTTTCTTCATGCTTGCCAAGCTGATGTGGAGATGCAAATCTAGCACTACAATCACTACACTTATAATCTCCAAAGAGGTGAGTCAGAATATGATCTTGCAATAGACTTTGTGATGAGTATATATTCTCACAATGAAGACAAGTCAATGCCTTGCCCTTATGAGTCTTTTCATGAGCTAAATACAGAGAAGCTTTCTTAAAAACTTTTTGACACACATGACATACCAGAAAGCCTTTGTTGCCCCAAACAAGCCCATCCACCTCAACCTGACCTCGGTGATGCTTAATTACATGCGCCACAAACTTTGATCTGACCCGAAATACCTTGATACAGATGGGACAGGTATTTTCCTTACCTTCTAGGATATTATGTTGGGAATTTCTATGGTTGCACAACTCACTCATGGTTCCAAACTTTACATCACAGTTCTCACACACACAGTCCCCACTGATATGGGTCAGTTGATGACACTCATGGCTCTCAGAGTCAATGAACTTGAGTGAGCACTTCTCACATGTCAAAATATTTTCTGAGTGTTTTTGCTGAAGGTGCTGAGATAATGAAAGTCTTGTAGCCTTATGTTGACAAAATGGACAACAATAGTGTTTACTTTCATGATTTTCCTCATGACTAATCAACTGCATGGTAGGAACTTCTTCCTTACTGCAGATACAAGATTCAGTTTCCATCTTTCCTGAGGAGCCAAGGCGATCTTCTGCAGCGGCACTACACCCTCCATCCACCACCTCCTGCAATGGAGACAGTGCACTGTAGACCATCAGGCTGTGGAAGCTCCTAAAGCAACATGAACATCGATATAGGTCCAGTAGGTCTGACAAAGACATTTCCAAATGTAAGGTAAAGAGGCAAAGATGGGAGCATATGCTATGCTGCGCGTGGCCTCGGTGCTCATCTCCGTGGTATTAGCCTCGAGACGGTGGTGGGTGACAACCCATTACCCCGGGACACAGGGCTAGTGTGACTCCGGGTTGCCACAGTTACCTTCCCCAGTTTTCCCCAGGTACCCATTTATCAACCCCGAAAGGGAGGAAGAACAGCTGGGTGGGCTGGCCACCGACTTGCCCTGGCCCAGATTCGAACCAGGGCCCGCAGATTCGTAGCCAGGCACGCCAGCCACTACACCACGGAGGCGACATGAGCACGGAGGCATTCTAAATGTAAGAGGTTCATTTTATGACATCAATAAATGGGGGTTCTTCTTGTTGTACAGTTTTTTTTGTCAATGCTATTGTCCTCATATGAATTGTGAAGGGTGAGACGGTGGCACGTCTGGCTGCAATGCAGGGATTGCCAGGTTTGAATCCTGGCTAATAGTCAGGGCTTTCCTGAGACTAATGGCTGTTCCTAGGTGCAGCCAGCCTTACATGGGTAACGGTCAGTAATGACTGGGTGGAAAGGTCAGGGCAGCGGAGAAAGGAACTGGCGAGCCTACTCTATATGCCAGGGCCCTGCATGACGGGTGGCACCCCCAGCCCACTGCCAACACCTTGCAGTATGGCGTGCACCTTTACCTTCATATCCCCATGCATCTCGAGGCTTTCACCATGTGTATTCTTTAACCTTGATGATGTCAATAACTTCTCCGTGCTTCCGGTTCTCATCCCTGACTTCATAAATATAAGTCACATCATCCTGCAGCCGAGTGTCTGCAGATGAGGCGGCATCCATCGCCGAGTCCTCCAGCACCATCATGCCCATGCCGCCGGGGATCACCACCTGCACCGGGGGTTTCTGTTCCTCCTCAACGCGGTACAGTGTGATGTGCTCCGAGCCATCTTCATCCGCGGCATTTTCGACCTTCTCACTTTTGACCTTTGTGCATTGTTCAGGAACAGTTTCTGTCTGTGTGAGTTCCTTTGCTTTCTCCAATCCATGGCGTGAGCAGAGATCCATGAAAATACCTGGATGTGCAACTTTATGAACCCTTCTCAGGTGATTCTTGGTGTCCACATCCCGCCGAAACATCTGGGAGCAGATTGGACACTCGGAGTCTCTGGTGGTTTTGTGTGTTGCTCTGTGGTAGCGCATGCGCGACAAAGTGTAGAAGGCATCACCACACACATCACACTTGAAGTTTCTCTCATTGGTGTGAGTCTTGTGATGAAGTGTCAACTCCCACTCCTGAAGGTAAACTTTATCACAAACTTTGCACTTAAACTGAAAGTCACTGCGATCACTATGTACCCTCTTGATGTGCATTTGCAGCAAATGCTTGGCATAAAATTCTCTTTCACACTGAGGACAGGAAAAAGAGTGTTCCTTAGTGTGAACCATATTGATGTGGATATCTAAAGAGGCTTTAGAGCTTAATCTTCTGTCACAATGGCTACACTGAAATGCCCTCACATGAGTTAACATATGTCTCTTGAGACCTAATTTTGTTGGATATCTTTCATTACAAGCAATACAAATTTCTGGACAATCAATATTATTTCTGTGTTCCATTTCTTTGTGTGTCTTCAGTGATGTAGGACTGCTGAAATATCTTTGACACTCATCACACATCAGCACTTTTTTCTGGCCGTGAACATAATACATGTGATCCACAAGGTGGTACTCGGTTCCAAACTTGACACTGCACTTGAGACACTCATAGGACCCATTGATGTGAGTCTTTAAGTGGCTCTCCAAAAACTTCAACTTTGAAAACCTTCGACAGCACACTTTGCACTCATGGGGGAACAGGTGCATGTGCTCCCTATACCTGTGACTCTGATAGGCCACCATGTTTCTGCACACATCCCCACATTCCTCACACACTACACTGCTCACTGGAATAACTTTGTCCTCAGTATGGATGGCCTTTCTCTTTCCTCTTTTATGCTTCTTTTCAATGTGGAACTGTAACTGTTTGTCATTCACGAAGGTGGCATCACAAGAACTACAAGTGTGGGCAGTGTCAGGGTGGTGGTCTGTGAGATGCTTGATGAGGAGAGCTGCTGTTGGAAAGCCCACTTCACACTTATCACAAGCATGATGATTTGTTGTGTGGTTCACCAAATGAGAATCTAAGTCATGCTTTTTGCTGAACACCCGTGGGCAGTGTGGGCATTTACCCCTGGGTGTGGCGTGGGCCTCAGAGCAGTGCACCTTGAAGAGTGGCTCACTGTTGAACAGCTCACCACAGTCTGGACAGGCCAAGAGCTCATCAAGATAAACATGAGTGACATCATCTGCGGCCTGCCTGCGCTGCTTTGGCCGAGAGACCTGATACTCTTGGAAGGCATTTGTTAACTTAATTGGTCGTTTTCCCACTCCTCTCACAAAGGTATCCTCCTCTACCCCTCCCCTGATCCTCCCCTCAACGATACCCTCAAGGCGTGCACACTCCTCCTGCAACAAGAAGAAGCGGCACTTAGTCACCTGCTTGCTGTGCTCACTTCTCGGCACTGCACGTCAACATGAGGTGAAGTGCAATATCTTCTTGCAAAAGTAAGAAAGTCATAGAAACACAGTAATGCTATAAACAACAATATTCAAAGTACAGTTCATTCTTTTCCTGTGGTATTGTTCATCAGTGTTTTAAGTATGTCCTATGTTCATGTCTTCTTTCAATAATCTTTGTCCTATCAATCTGCAAAAATCCTCTCATGTAAGTACAACAAATCAGGGTCGCACTATACACAACATAAATTTGTGCACACATGAAAAAGCCCACCACAACTCAATGATACAAGCAGGTAGATCACATAAAGGTACCATTGTGGAAATAAATATTAGCCAAGAAAAAACTTTCCGCCGAGACCCCCCCCCCCACTGCAGCCGCTCCGAGTGTGTGCATCGCATGTCTCTGTGTGCCCTGTCAGGGGAGGGGGGTGCAGTCAGTTCGTACACAAGTCGTTTCGTACACCAGTAGATTCACACACCAAAAAGTTGTTTCGTAGTCTATATGAAACCAGTCGTTTTGTACACTCGGCTCAGAGTTGAACTTGACTACTAGAGTTACAAAACGACACCAGGTATGTACGAAAAAACTCAAAATCAGCGTACGAAACAACTAACAAAACCTGGGTACGAAACAACTTATGTACGAAACTCCCTGTAACCCTGGGAGGTCACTAAGAGGGTTGGGAGCAGTGATCAGGGACACTAGGAACATTGATATAAGCCATTACAATTGCTTGGTTGAAGGCATATTGTATGATAAAATATATAAATACAAAAGATATATCAGTCTATAATACTATTAAAAAAAAGATTGAATACAACTCTAATCATATCTCAAAGTTGTCAAAAAGAACTACTGCGCTCCATGGCATAAGACCTGATCAAGTTACAGCTGGCATGAAGCGTGCACAAGGGCAGCCAGAGGGTTGATGAGGGTAGCAGGGCCTAGACGAGTAGCTGAGGGTACGAGAACCATCAGAAAGCCGGCATGGAAAATCACTAACACTTATAATACGATCTAGGGTGTCACACACAAGAACCAATCTGTTTATCACACTTATGCCATGAAATTGTTAAGTAAAATCTTTCTTGTTTCATCTCTTCCTAGGCTTCACATGAGCCCTTCCCCGCCCACAACACTTATTTCCCCCAAAGTTGCCTCCATCTTCTCAATGTGGTTTCATTAGGCAGCAACAGTGTACCACAACACCAGCGACCAAAGGTCATCAAAATTCAAATACTTTAGATAATAATACAAATAAAAGTGGGCCATAACTACTACTACTGCACACACACACACTGAAACTGGCGATCGCGAGTCCGGCTCGCGTGGAAAAGACCATGGGTGAACACACACACACACACACACACCACCTTGTCATATGTAATAAAAACCAACATACAAAATAATGACATTCAATTCACATAAAATCAAATTCAAAGTATTCTATCATATTGTCACTGCAGCATTGCTATTTCAAGAAAATCTATAATGCAGCCAAACCATGTGGTTGTTGTTAAGCAACATGTGACATGTTGTCAAGCAAAGTTCATATATTAAAATGCCACAATAATTCCTATACATGGATGTCAAAGCATTCATTACCTCATAAATATGGTTAAACTATGATCAGATAAGAGCTTTTCTATGCCACCAGTGGCACAGACAATCATTTACATTGATATCCCTGAAACAGCTTTACCAACACTATACTTATATGCAAGGTCTGGCAGTCCCATTTGTATTACCAATATTTTTTGTAAACAGCCCAGAGCCACACCATGTGTTGGCCACATGGTGATCAAGGTGCTGAGCTAAGGACAACAGTAGTCAGCCGCGTCTACTAGAAGAAAGACAACACAGGGCTCCAGGACACTTTGTTTCATCACACTGGCTCTGCTGTATTAGGTTACACTACAGAATATGAAAGTGGTGTCTTGAACTATGAATGCAATGATCTTGTCATTTATGTAGTATTTAATTCCTCCTTATAACAATAACATGATACAACTTGCTTTGCTGCATTACTTTCATTACAATGTGTGACTGAATTATAATCTGTAGACTAATTTGTGCTGATAGACAGTGGTGACCCGCTCTAGTGAACCATCTCTTTATGAACTGTGTCTATTCATCCAATTGGAAATATACAGCCAATAAAAAGAGCTACAATTAAAGCAGAGCAGGGGTGTAATTCCTTATAGAATCCTTAACTTTTTAGAAATCACAAGATTTTGAAAAATTCCCCAGGCGGAGGGATGCATAATCTGTCCCTACACACCTACAGCTTGACCCTCAGGAACTCCCCCACAAACCTTATAACCACAAAGTAACTCCCCCACAAACCTTATAACCACAAAGTAACTCCCCCACAAACCTTATAACCACAAAGTAACTCCCCCAAACCTTATAACCACAAAGTAACTCCCCCAAACCTTATAACCACAAAGTAACTCCCCCACAAACCTTATAACCACAACGTAACTCCCCCACAAACCTTATAACCACAAAGTAACTCCCCCACAAACCTTATCACCACAAGGTAACTCCCCCACAAACCTTATCACCACAAGGTAACTCCCCCACAAACCTTATAACCACAAGGTAACTCCCCACAAACCTTATAACCACAAAGTAACTCCTCCACAAACCTTATAACCACAAAGTAACTCCCCCACAAACCTTATAACCACAAAGTAACTCCCCCACAAACCTTATAATCACAAAGTAACTCCCCCACAAACCTTATAACCACAAAGTAACTCCCCCACAAACCTTATAACCACAAAGTAACTCCCCACAAACCTTATATCCACAAAGTAACTCCCCCACAAACCTTATAATCACAAAGTAACTCCCCCACAAACCTTATAATCACAAAGTAACTCCCCCACAAACCTTATAATCACAAGGTAACTCCCCACAAACCTTATAACCACAAGGTAACTCCCCCACAAACCTTATAACCACAAGATAACTCCCCCACAAACCTTATAACCACAAAGTAACTCCCCCACAAACCTTATAACCACAAAGTAACTCCCCCACAAACCTTATAACCACAAGGTAACTCCCCCACAAACCTTATAACCACAAGATAACTCCCCCACAAACCTTATAACCACAAAGTAACTCCTCCACAAACCTTATAATCACAAAGTAACTCCAACCTATACAAGTAACTCCCAACCTTAAACCAAAGACCCCAAACCTTATAATCACAAAGTAACTCCCCACAAACCTTATAACCACAAAGTAACTCCCCCACAAACCTTATAATCACAAAGTAACTCCCCCACAAACCTTATAATCACAAAGTAACTCCCCACAAACCTTATAATCACAAAGTAACTCCCCCACAAACCTTATAATCACAAAGTAACTCCCCCACAAACCTTATAATCACAAAGTAACTCCCCCACAAACCTTATAATCACAAAGTAACTCCCCACAAACCTTATAATCACAAAGTAACTCCCCCACAAACCTTATAATCACAAAGTAACTCCCCCACAAACCTTATAATCACAAAGTAACTCCCCCACAAACCTTATAATCACAAAGTAACTCCCCCACAAACCTTATAATCACAAAGTAATGCAGTGACCTTTAAACTGAAGAGAAAATTTCCAGCGAAAAAGTGGAAAACATGAAGCAGATCTAAGGGTGAATGCGTCATGTCTATATCAACGCTCTGTACACTATTGAGCAACCCTGTCTATATCAATGCTCTGTACACTATTGAGCAACCCTGTCTGTCTATATCAATGCTCTGTACAATATTGAGCAACCCTGTCTATATCAATGCTCTGTACACTATTGAGCAACCCTGTCTGTCTATATCAATGCTCTGTACAATATTGAGCAACCCTGTCTGTCTATATCAATGCTCTGTACAATATTGAGCAACCCTGTCTGTCTATATCAATGCTCTGTACAATATTGAGCAACCCTGTCTGTCTATATCAATGCTCTGTACACTATTGAGCAACCCTGTCTGTCTATATCAATGCTCTGTACACTATTGAGCAACCCTTTCTGTCTATATCAATGCTCTGTACACTATTGAGCAACCCTGTCTGTCTATATCAATGCTCTGTACACTATTGAGCAACCCTGTCTGTCTATATCAATGCTCTGTACAATATTGAGCAACCCTGTCTATATCAATGCTCTGTACACTATTGAGCAACCCTGTCTGTCTATATCAATGCTCTGTACAATATTGAGCAACCCTGTCTGTCTATATCAATGCTCTGTACAATATTGAGCAACCCTGTCTGTCTATATCAATGCTCTGTACAATATTGAGCAACCCTGTCTGTCTATATCAATGCTCTGTACACTATTGAGCAACCCTGTCTGTCTATATCAATGCTCTGTACACTATTGAGCAACCCTTTCTGTCTATATCAATGCTCTGTACACTATTGAGCAACCCTGTCTGTCTATATCAATGCTCTGTACACTATTGAGCAACCCTGTCTGTCTATATCAATGCTCTGTACACTATTGAGCAACCCTGTCTATATCAACGCTCTGTACACTATTGAGCAACCCTGTCTGTCTATATCAATGCTCTGTACACTATTGAGCAACCCTGTCTGTCTATATCAACGCTCTGTACACTATTGAGCAACCCTGTCTATATCAATGCTCTGTACACTATTGAGCAACCCTGTCTGTCTATATCAATGCTCTGTACACTATTGAGCAACCCTGTCTATATCAATGCTCTGTACACTATTGAGCAACCCTTTCTGTCTATATCAATGCTCTGTACACTACTGAGCAACCCTGTCTATATCAATGCTCTGTACACTATTGAGCAACCCTGTCTATATCAATGCTCTGTACACTATTGAGCAACCCTGTCTGTATCAATGCTCTGTACACTATTGAGCAACCCTGTCTATATCAATGCTCTGTACACTATTGAGCAACCCTGTCTATATCAATGCTCTGTACACTATTGAGCAACCCTGTCTATATCAATGCTCTGTACACTATTGAGCAACCCTGTCTATATCAATGCTCTGTACACTATTGGGCAACCCTTTCTTTTCCATAGCTCCCCCTCTTCCTCCTTTCCTGCATGATGAACAAACCTGCCAAACTAATATGTGATAAAATACATCGTTTTTCTAATATCATCTAGTTTTTTCTGTTCGACGGTTGTGTTGGAGACAAATTTAGAGTTGACTATGAGCCTTGAATGAAGTAACCTAATATAAATGTATTTCAATAGACGCCATAACGAATAACGCTATACAGAATGAAGTCCTACATCAAATTAGATTCGTTAGAGTGGGTCACTACTGTTCTTTGCCTGTCATCCCAAAATGTGCAGAATGAGTAGGAAAATCAGCAGGTCCTCAATACATACAAATTGTCTTTCTTCTAGTAACTCGACTAAAACATCAACAACGTTCATGATTTTCTTACCTTGGATCTGGCGCCATCTTTCCTCGGCCGGCCTCTCTTTCTCTTTGGAGGATCTCCCGCGTCTGTGAAGGTAGGGATATCAGATTGGTCTCTCTCTCATTCATCCTAGGGGGGGGGGGGGGGGGGGGGAAAAGAGAGAAGGAGGGGGGTGGGATACATTCATTCAGAAGTGACTCTTAAGCCCTTGAGACCCAGAACGTAATTTTCATTGTAATATAACCATCATTCGACGATTTTAATAAACATAAGCAATATTATATAGATATGACCTGTTTAATATCCTTGTCCATTAGCTAATTTGGTTTATTTAGTTACTTTTTTGTAGTTTTATGGCTAATAACAGACAATTTTATATAGCAAAGGAAAGATCTGGGCGTGAAGGGGTTAAAATGGTGTCTTTCCCAAGCTTCATGCGGGTGGGGATGTACTAAATATTTCACTCTTTTCAGTCTTTTCCTTTTGAGTTGAGGTGAGTTTACTTCATGTTTCCCGAGGTACAATATAAGCTTGTCTATAAACCTGTCTATATCAATGCTCTGTACACTATTGAGCAACCCTGTCTGTCTATATCAATGCTCTGTACACTATTGAGCAACCCGTCTGTCTATATCAATGCTCTGTACACTATTGAGCAACCCTGTCTATATCAATGCTCTGTACACTATTGAGCAACCCTGTCTATATCAATGCTCTGTACACTATTGAGCAACCCTGTCTATATCAATGCTCTGTACACTATTGAGCAACCCTTTCTTTTCCATAGCTCCCCCTCTTCCTCCTTTCCTGCATGATGAACAAACCTGCCAAACTAATATGTGATAAAATACATAGTTTTTCTAATATCATCTAGGTACAATATAAGCACGTAAAACGAAAACGCATGAATTTCAAGTTCATGAAAAGCAAATGTGTATACTCCTTACAGATGCGTACTGTATCCCTCAACCTAGAAGGGCGAGAGTAAACAAGTAGGACAAGATTTTATATATGTAGTTTCTTGTAAAACACAATTACTTACGAAGCTGTAGTTTACTTTCTAGTACGTTATCAAATATGTTGTTTTTCTAATTTCAACTTTTTTTTTCCTATTTGACGGTTGTGTTGGATGGCAAATTTAGAGTCGACTATGAATAACCTAAGATTCCTAAGAAAACCTGAATGAAGTAACCTAAAATGTATTTCAACAGACGCCATAATGAATAACGCTATATATAACTATAACTATACGCAATGAGGCCCTAGAACAAATTAGATATGTTAACCCCTTCAAGCCCAGATCTTTCCTTAGCTATATAAAATTGTCTGATGTTAGCCATAAAATTACGAAAAGTATCATAATGTACACCAAATTAGGTAGTGGACAAGGGTATAATACAGGGGATATATATAAAATTGTCTATATTCATTAAAATCGTCTATAATGGTCGCCAAATTACAATGGAAATACTGGTTGAAGTTCCCAAACTCGGCATCCCAAGACTCGGCAACACACAAAACTCGGCTATGGTTCCGGATTTTCCAAAACACGGCAGAACACTCAAAACCCGGCGCGTAGTTGCCGGGTCGGTCGCTAGGTGCCACCACACTAGGCCGCTTGGTTTCTCCCGCCGATTTGTTTGTTGTTATTGTTCAGTGGTGTTGTGACTGTAGAGTTGTGTACACTGTTATTTTGTGTGATTTTGTTATTTTGTCATGCTTTTTTTCCCCTTAATATATCTACGTTCTAAAAGTCGGAAAATTCCATTACTCGGCTCGGCGCTGGTCCCGAGGTTGCCGAGTTTGGGAACTTCAACCTGTATACGTTCTGGGCGTGAAGGGGTTAAAGTGGGTCACTACTGTCTATCACTCATCTGCCATAAGTTGCCGGCATAAGCATGTAAATATCCACAGTGGATCATCAGCACAGGCCAAGACTCACCCATAATATCTGCTTCTTTCTTTATCCTGGGTTTCTTGAATTCTGGCTCCCAGTCGTCGTCGTGGAAGCTCGGGTCCTCCTCCATCAGGTCCTCCACTTGGGGCTCAAAGTTCCCGTCCAACTCCATGTCCAACAGCGGGTCAGGCTCGTCCTCCGGCTCAACCTTCAAACACAACCCGGATGAATAATAAAACACGTAGGTAATCATTCTTTACTTAGCACATTTGCATATCCATGGGAGCTTCTATATGCAGATGATTTAGTCTTGACAGCTGAGACAAAGTAAAGGAGGAAGTTGAGAGGAGATTTATAGATTGGAAGCAAGCAATGGAGAGAAGAGGTCTGAAGGTGAATATGTCCAAGACGAAGATGATGGTAACAGGCGAGAAAATAGAGGAAAATATACAAGTGGAAAGGTTTCCCTGTGGAGTGTGCGGAAGTGGAGTAGGAGTAAACTCTATTTGATGCAAGGAAAGTGACAAGTGGTGCCATAAAGATGTTCGGGACTAGGAAACCTGAATGGGGTGGTAGATTTCTGCTGTCCAGTGTGTGTAAGAAGAATCAACAAAGGGGGCCCGCCAAAAGAGGAAGAGGTAGAAACTATAGAAGTGAATGGTGATGTAATAAAAGAAGTTAAAGTTTTCTTATCTTGGTGACATGTTAGAGAGTGAGGGTGGAGTGGAGAGAGCAGTAAGAAAACGAGAAGCAACTACATGAATGAAGTGGAGAGAGATAGCGGGACTGCTGATAAACAAGAGTATTCCACTGAAAAACAGAGGAAGAGTATTTGAAGCATGAATGAGATCAGTTTTGCTGTATGGTCCTGAGACTTGGGCTTTGACGAAGAAGTTGGAGGATGTGTTGGTTGGGTGTTATAGGAGAATGATGAAATATATGACTGGGATCACATGGAGAGATGAAGTGTTCAGTGAAGAGGTGGCAAGAAAATGTGGATTGACGGAGCTTAGTGCTGAGAGTAAGGCGATGGAGGTGGTTTGGGCACGTGAAGAAGAGAGAAGGTGGTGAGGGATTGGGGAGAGCTATTAGAGTGGAAGTTCCAGGTCGCCGTCCACCGGGCAGGCCAAGGAAGACATGGAGGCAGTGTGTTGAAGAGGATCTGGCAGCATTGTGCATTGAAGAAGTCGACGCAACGGATAAGAGATAGTTGGAAGCACATCATCGGCCGCCTAACCTCATAAAAATTAAGGGAAAAACTGACATAAAACAGAAAGAAGACTTACGACAACTTGGCACTTTCCTACATATAGGATACAAGAGAAGAAAATAAAATAGTAAGGTGAATAAATAATGTTGTTTGCTTTAGGCACACTTGTCACATTCAAACATTTCATTTCTTTGATCTATTATGTTAATTTTGATTCTTTTTTTCTTTTTTCATCTATTTATTTCTACTTTCAATAAGCCTTTGATAGTTGTATGTATAAAATAATAAAGTTTTTAACAGTGATAGGTACAAAATAATACATACCGTAATCAAGTTAATCACGGTATAGAGCTTAATTTTTTCTTCATAAGCAACAAAAGCATAAATTCCCACACATGGCTGCCAGGTTCCCTTTGCTGGGGTTCTGTTGCATGAAGGTCACTGTTTGCCCTACCACCTCCCAAACCACCTCAATCGCCTTACTCTCAGCTCCTTCAATCCATTTTCTTGCCATCTCTTCACTGAACACTTCATCTCTCCATGTGATCCCAGTCATATATTTCAACATTCTCCGATCACAACTAACCAACACATCCTCCAACTTCTTTGTCGAGGCCCATGTCTCAGAACCATACAGCAAAACTGATCTTATACATGCTTCAAACACTCTTCTTTTACTCTTACTTTTTGCCCTACACTAACCTTTGGAAACACTCTGCTCTGACTCTTACTCTTTGCCCTACACTAACCTTTGGAAACACTCTGCTCTTACTCTTACTCTTTGCCCTACACTAACCTTTGGAAACACTCTGCTCTTACTCTTACTCTTTGCCCTACACTAACCTTTGGAAACACTCTGCTCTTACTCTTACTCTTTGCCCTACACTAACCTTTGGAAACACATAGTCAGTGTTTTTAGCAGTGGCTGGTTTTCTTCTCCTGGCTCGCCCTCCATACACGGACACGGTCTCCTGGTACTTATTCACAATCTCCTCCTTTGTCTCCCGGATCTCCACCTCCAGGGCGTCCACGCGGTCCAGGAGGCTGAAGCAGCGACTACACAGGATGTCACTGTGGGCCTGAGGAGGAGGGCATGGATGGCTAACTGTCTTCCTTAACCTTAACCATAATGAAAGTGTCAAAGAATAAAATTTAATGGTCTTCACATTTTCAATAGATCAGTACATATTACATCATATAAATTATTCATAGATAATAAAATTTAAACTACATCCTACTATAAATTAAATTGCCAACACAACGTTAGCATCAATCACAGCCAACCAGTGTGATGCATGCCTTGTTAAAATTCAAGGGCAAATCATCTATTTAGTTTTGCAACTCTTACCATGTCACCATTTAAGCAGATACAGACTGAGCTCATGCTTATACTTTTCAATATATAATACTCAAACAGCACAACCCACCTTGCGTGAGGTAAGTTTCTGTCCCACAAGGCTGGAGAGGAAGACCGCAACCCTCCGCTGTGAGGTGGACGTCTGGGTCTTGAACACTGGGATCTGTTCATCTGACTCACTGGACGCCAGATCAAAGTTACACACCAAACAGTGCACTCCAACGGCCTCATACGGCTCTCCTAACTCTGCCTCCTCTCCCCCTCCATCAAAGCTCTCTGACAGCTTGGTCTCGTGCACAATTGTTTCTTCCTCTTCCTCTTCTTCTTCTTCTTCCTCCTCCTCCTCCTCCTCCTCCTCCTCCTCCTCAGGGTTGGAAATGTTTGATATGATAGGTAACTCTTCTGAGCCCATGTGTGTTTCTGTCACTGTCTGCAAGATGTCCTTTGAGTCGTGGTCATCCCCGGGAACCATCACTATGCTGCTTGGGTCTGAGCCGTCCTGGGCCTTCACAGAGGCCACCAAGGAGGCGTTCAGGGAGGCGTGGCCCAGGGCCGAGGGGTCCATGATGGTGATGGTGATGGCCTGGGGAGTCTCGCGAGTCTCCCCCACCTGCAGGATCTTCTCCTCGGCCGCCATGGTGCCCGGCGGGCTCTTTCACCTGTGGTAGGCAATAAAAGGCATATATATATATATATATATATATATATATATATATATATATTATATATATATATATATATATATAAACCTAATAACTACAGATCTATCTGTACCTATTAGCTTATATTAAACATGTTAACTGACTTTCCTGAAAAAAAAACTATAAAGTGTCCTTTAATGACTTTCCAAAAAAATTATAAACTGTCTTTAGGTGACTTTCCAGAAGAAAAAAATTATACTATCCTTAACCCTTTCACGTCACCATTGTCATTCACTTTTTGTTGTCCCGCGTAAACCCATTGTCACCCGAAATGTCACGCGCGGGAAAAAAAGTTGTACTTCCACCGCGTCTAGAAACTAAACTATCAAAGGTATCGAGTTAAATTATGTTTCGTTTTTAAGCTAAGATCATTTCCTATATCATACAATGTTAAAAAAAAAAAAAAAGCTAGCGTGAAAATAAACTTACAAAACCTCGAGTTAGAAGTGAAAAAAAAAAAAAATAACACCTTGCGGCAAAAAATAATATGCCAAAAATCAACTTATCATCATAGAAGATTTTTCTACATTCCATGACATAGCTGAATAAATTTCGTTTCCAATGAAGTATAATATATTGTAATTCGCTCAAAAATAAAGCCATACAACGAAGTGAAAGAAAGCGTAATTTTTTTTTTTTAATAAATATATTGTATATAATATTATACAATATTATATTATACAAAATATATTTTAATATAATATATTGTAATTCGCTCCAATGGTCAAGTGAATCTCACGTCAACCGCGCGCTTTTTAAGATTTTTAAGATATTTTAAAATATTATTTTTGGATGACGCTCAAAGACGTCATTTGTACGTATGGCCTACACGTACCGGATGACGCTCAAAGACGTCATTTGTACGTGAAAGGGTTAAGTGACTTTCCAGAAAAAAAATGATAAACTGTCCTGGCTGTTTCTGACTTAAATAATAATATATTTGATCATTTTCGGTAGTAAATGTAATGTCATTAATTGGTAAAGTGCAGTTGCAACCAATGCACGATCGGTGGTTTCAAGTATCATGAACGATTTGTTCTCATCATAAGGAGTATTTCTAACCACTACAATAGTGGTCGGAAATGAAAAATATCCCAAGGGGAGTGAAACCCCCCAGTGAGGTTAGGTTATGTAATCAATGCCCAGGTTAGGTTAGCGAATTAGCAGGTGTGTGTAGGGACACAGCCCCCCAGATATGTCAGGAGAGTATTGGCCAATAGGGAGTATTATTTGAAACTGCATATTTACCTTATTATTCAATTACACCATGGGAAATGGGTTTCAAAATTAAATTACTCAGAATGAAGAAATCTACACAGTGATGTAGGTAAGAATCCTAAGACTTTTGAAAGCCTGGTAAAACTGCAGTTTACTACTATACTCCCTATTGACCAATACTCTCCTGACATATTTTTTGGGGAAATGGGTAAATTTTTACGACAGCACCAAACTTCCCTACACAATAGGGAGCATGGTTTTTATTTACCTTATTGTATTCTAAGAGACATTTTCTCTGTGAGCTTTCCGTCGTAAATCAATAGTTTCGGAGATATGAACATTTTAGGTGGGAGGAAGAATACGTCTCCTTTGTTTACAAAATGCCTCCCTCTTCCTCTTCTTGTGACCTGCATCGCTTTTGTTTCGGAGGTGCACCCGTGGCTACCTTACCTTACCTAACCTAACCTAACCTAACCTAACCTGAACCTTACCTTACCTTACCTTACCTTACCTTACCTAACCTAACCTAATCTGAACCTGAACCTTACCTTACCTTACCTTACCTTACCTACTAACCTAACCTAACCTAACCTTACCTAACCTTTAACCTCCTAACTGGGTCCAATAATAAAAGTTTAATAAAATACCAAACAAAAGCGATGCAGGTCACAAGAAGAGGAAGAGGGAGGCATTTTGTAAACAAGGAGACATATTCCTCCCCCCACCTAAAATGTTCTATATCTCCGAAACTATTGATTTGCGACGGAAAGCTCAAAGATAAAATGTCTCTTAGAATACAATAAGGTAAACAAAAACCATGCTCCCTATTGTGTAGGGAAGTTTGGTGCTGTCGTAAAATAATACCGGGAAATGCTGCGTCCCTCCAGACCCCCCCGCTAGTTAATAACCTAGCCTGGGCATTGATTACGTAACCTAACCTGGGCATTGATTACGTAACCTAACCTCACTGGGGGGTTTCGCCTCCCCAGACCCCCTTGTGTTATTTTACATTTCCGACGGCTGTTGTAGGGGTTGGAAATGCTGTAAATTGTCAGATCTTCAAGTTGAGGATGAGTATAACTACGTGCTGTGTATTGTATTGAACTGCAGTAGAACCGTAAGGTAAATTCCAGTCAATGTGTTTCCGAGGCCTGCGTGGCCGAGTTGGGCGTTGGGTGGCGAGGCGGGTGGCCGCCGAGCTGGTCACAACATTACACTATTCATTAACACTAATGTCAGGTCACCAAATACCTCTCCTTACATATATTACAAGCAAATCAATGGCCGTCCTCAACACAGCATCCCCGCGGCTGTAACCTCTACTAACAGCATTCTAAAGCAGCATATACAGCCGATTCCGTTTACATGATATATGATTAATTTCTAACTCAAATTATTCGGTTAGAATATTTCATGATCGTCTATATATGTGTGGCTGTTACTTACGTTGCTTCTTATGATGTAACACGGCCGTGAACACACTGTACAGGTTCAAAAAGTTGTCCAGTGGTCCCGCTTTGGATGCGCCATTTTGCTTCACGAGAATCACAACAGTGGCGCAGTGTTGCCATGTCCACCCGGCAGTACTTCCCCTAACATTCTCAAAATATTCTTATTTCGCGACAACATTTTCCTGTGTAAAAAAATGTAGAACCTCGATAAGTCTGTCTGCCTGCCTGTTTGTCTCTTATTCAAAAATATGAATTTGATAAATCCTAACTAAAAATTTCCCTTATCATATCTTCTTTTGCCCTCTCAAGAGCAATGCCCCTGTACCAGGCAACACTGAATGGCGTTCATTCCTACACGAAGTATGATTTTCTAAAAGACCTTCCAGCTGCTCTCTCAAGTACTTTTAACCTTTTTTTCTTTCATCAGGAATTTAGATGATTTTTGTTTGCTCTTTAGCCTCAATTCCCATCACAGGTATCTCCACAAACTTTGGGATGGGTCGGTTAATTTATTAAGAATGTTGTCTGATAACAACAAAGATGGTTATGAAACTAATTTTACGGGTGCTGCATCTCTCTCAATAATGTTGTACCATTATAATGTATTTAACCGATATCATCGTAGCATGAAGGCTGTATATAATCGGTTCTGATTACTCTGTGGTTCTCTGATATGTACCGAAAAAAATATTGGAACCGAACCGAGAAGCGGCCATTTCCAGCGGGCGCGGCCGCGGCGCGCAGCTTGAAAGTTGAATGTCTTCCAACCTGCAGCAGGGTTGCCGCAGGGATGCTGGGCTTCTCTCAGACACATTGCCACCCATAGTTACCATCTCTCCAGCTGGTGTTTGAAATAGCCAGTCATGACTCCTGTCAGCCCTCGGATTTCCTTTAGCACAGCATTGAATAGACGAGCCCCATTTCTTGAGAAACTATTGTGAAGTACATATGCTGTTCCGTGGGATGTGGCCTCTGTCCTCTTGATGTAGCAGAGCCGTCCTTTCCTGACGTGGTTGTTGACTTCCAGCCAGGGACGAGGCCTTCAAGGGTCTTCCACACATAGATTACCAGAGGTAGCGCTCACGTCTTCTTGTGAAGGGAGCAGAGTAGCCTAACTAATACAGAGTAAATTCTTTTAACTCACTTCGTCGACGAAAAAAAATTTGGTCGCGCATCCGGCAACTCAGGTCAATTGTGACGTAGATGGGGGTCTGAAGGCATCACCAATTTCACCATCATAGGTCACTGATAGTTGCTTTCTTGACCTGGAAGAGCGCGGTTAGGAATCTCTCCCGCGTGAGGTCAACTGAGGTCAATGCATTTAGTGTAGTGTTCTCAAAATGCCGAATATTTGTGCTGTTTTTGGATGCACTGCTCACTTCAGACAACGTGAGACTAATTTAGCTTTACACAGATTCCCAAAAGATCCAGGACTAAGACAAAAGTGGATTGAGGCGTGCGGAGCGAAAGGTGTAAACCAACACGCAAGAATCTGTAGTTTGCGGTTGTGGCGTGTGGTAGCAGGTGTGGTGTGGTGTGGTGGGTGGTGAGGGGAGGGATGCCTGGGGGGGGGGTTGTGTGGAGCAGGCAAGGGAGCAGAGGTTGTGACAGGGTTATTGATGACACAGGGTAGCTTGGTGTGAGGTGATGCATGGGCAGCTTGGAGGAAGTATGAATTCTACCTCCATGATGGGCAGCATGGCAGGGGTTAGCAGGAGGTTAAGGGGTTGGCTAGGGAAGGAGGGGGTTCAAGGGGGTGTAAAGGGTAGCCTGTAGGGGTGTGGTGAGCAGACGAGGAGGAGGAGAAGGATGTACTAGAGTTTTTTTGTAGACTAGCTGGAGGTGGAATGATGAGCAGGATGTTTACAGCAGGCGTTCAGGAAGGACTAAGCAGGAAAACAAGCAGATATATTCCCCCTACACCACATATTATAAGTCATCCTAGCGTGAATGGTACAGAAGGTCTAGCAGGAGGCAGGCAGTGAACTATAAGCACAAGCTTAACCACAACCACAGTAACCACAATAGTAGATCAGCTTAAGTTCTGTTTCTCTGGAAGTCTTCATTTTTCTTATTGCTTCATAGAAATGGTGTTTGCCTTTGTGAAAACCATCATATTTAGTAGTTAGTCTTGTTATTTTGTTCTTTTACTAATTAAGGTAGATCTCCCTTGTGACCTGCTTGCCTTACTAAACACACTGGGTTTGTGTCAATGTTATCTGTGTTAATGTTGATCATGCAGGTGTTATAATAGCATTGTTACCAGGGGCTTGGCTAACAGTGCTGTGAAGCATCATCTTAGCTTGTGTGTATATATTTTACAAGTTTAGATTTAGACAAGTTTTAGATAGATTTAGATAGAGCAGATGCATTTAAAGATGCAGTTTAAAAAATTACGTATATAATGGTCGATGATGACATGCTTGGTGAATAATTGGCCAGTAATTATAGTGGTGAGCAGACATATGTGCAGGGTAGTTAGGCACGGTATTTGTATCATTTAAATGATTCTTCTGATTTTTCTAAAACATTGTTAAGTACTGACCTGTCCATTTATGACGTCCATTTATGTTCCAGAGAGAGCTGGCAGGAGTCAGCCTAAATGCAGGAAGATGTCAGAGCTGAAGGCCACCCTTGAGGACGACTCCACCGCCTCCAACCAAGACACAGTGTCCGAGGAGGATGAGAACCTCAGTGACCTTGGAGTCCCACACGGGCAGCGAGCGCGACGCCCCCTCAGAGCGAGACCACCGAGACATCTCGGTGGCCACGCTCAGAGGCGGGCTCCGAGACGCCCTCCCTCTCGGACCGCTCCAGCCTGCGTGCCTCGAGGACCTCAGTGGCGGTTCTAGCACTAACAAACTGGGGGAGCCAACTTGGGGCCAAGGTAAATGTGGGGGGGCAAAACAAAAGTTTCGAGGGTCCTGTAACTAGTGGGGGGGTGGAGCGCTGTGGCACGGCCGCTGTGGGCACCACAGAAAATTTTGAAAGTTGAGCACTTTCCAGGGTCAATCTGAGGCCTATGGAGGGATATGTTAGACTATCAAAGTGATATTCAGTTAGAAAAAAAGTATTTTCAAAAGAGCATTGGGGAAGAATTAAACGAAAGTTCATCTGAGATTTAAGTCTCAGGTCCACTTTCTCTGCTGATGAGTATAATAATCCAAGCTGGAAATGTGAAAATTCGTGCACTCGGGTACGTTTTATACAGCTATGATTTTCAGACATGGGCATGCAAATGCCCATGTGTCCAATGTCCAATGCCCAATTTTCATTAGACACAATGCTGATGATACGTTATTTATTCGGCAGCAATATATTTAGTGCAGCTACGATTATCATGCCGACTGTCAAATTCATCAACAAAGCAATCTAAATCAATTGCCTCAGCGAGTGCACTTTCAATCGACAATAGTGCAATGTTACTCAATCTGTCACTTGTCATAAAATTTCTGAGAAATGTTTCACTAATTTCATTTTTATTTAGAATATATAAATATATTTATAATATATAAATATATTTATAATATATATATATATATATATATATATATATATATATATATATATATATATATATATATATATATATATATATATATATATATATATATATATGTTTCACTAATTTCATTTTTATTTATAATATATAAATATATTTATAATATATAAATATATTTATAATATATATATATATATATATATATATATATATATATATATATATATATATATATATATATATATATATATATATATATATATATATATATATATATATATATATATATATATATATATATATATATATATATATATATTCATATTTTGGCCCCCCCCCTTTTAAATTTTCTGGGTACGCCACTGGATCCCACCGGTGGTTACCTGCGCTACGCTCTGGGCGAGTGCAACGGGCACTGCTTTGAATTATTTTATTTTTTAATAGAACATGAGAGATTCGGGTATTTTCGTGAAACTTGGTAGCAGTGGCGGAATAAGGGGTGTAAAAACGGTATGGGGACACTTGTGAAAAAGGGGGGCATCCGGGGGGGCACCGACCAAAAATAGGGGGCACGTGCCACCCCCCCGCAGTTCCACCAATGGACACATAATGTGTAGCCACATTACAGAGCATACATGCTCAAAAGAGAGTAGGGATCACCTAATGTCTGAACACTAACAGAAACCTTGATCTTGTATGCATGTGTATGTTATTCACCATGGTTTTGATTGGGCCCTGAACTCGCGATCGTTAACTTATATAATTATGGAACTCATAAAGATCGGTTTTTAATATGCTAATAATGCTGGGACCTCGCACACCACACACACCCCATCTCCTTGCTCAAGGGAAACAGTAATTGCCCGCTTTTTTCAGTAAACAGCCTAGAAGGTTGGAGCGAGCCTCGAACCTACGACCTGCTGGATGGCGTGCGAGTATGCTGTCCACCAGTCTGGCACCAGTGGGTAAGTACGTGTAGCCTACGTGTTTCCTTGTTGTGTATGTGTGTGTGTGTGTGTGCTTGTGTGTGTGTGTGTGCCTGTGTGTGTGTGTGCCTGTGTGTGTGTGTGTGCCTGTGTGTGTGTGTGTGCTTGTGTGTGTGTGTGTGCCTGTGTGTGTGTGTGTGCTTGTGTGTGTGTGTGTGCCTGTGTGTGTGTGTGTGCCTGTGTGTGTGTGTGCCTGTGTGTGTGTGTGTGTGTGTGTGTGTGTGTGCCTGGTGTGTGTGTGTGCTTGTGTGTGTGTGTGTGTGTGTGTGTGTGCCTGTGTGGTGTGCCTGTGTGTGTGTGTGTGCCTGTGTGTGGTGTGTGCCTGTGTGTGTGGTGCCTGTGTGTGTGCCTGTGTGTGTGTGTGTGTGCCTGTGTGTGTGCCTGTGTGTGTGTGTGTGCCTGTGTGTGTGTGTGCCTGTGTGTGTGTGTGCCTGTGTGGTGTGTGTGTGTGTTGCCTGTGTGTGTGCCTGTGTGTGTGTGTGTGTGTGTGTGCCTGTGTGTGTGGTGTGCCTGTGTGTGTGTGTGCCTGTGTGTGTGTGTGTCCTGTGTGGGTGGTGTGTGGTGTGTGTGTGCTGTGTGTGGTGTGTGTGCCTGTGTGTGTTGTGTGTGTGCCTGTGTTGTTGTGTGTGCCTGTGTTGTTGTGTGTGCCTGTGTTGTTGTGTGTGCCTGTGTTGTTGTGTGTGCCTGTGTTGTTGTGTGTGCCTGTGTTGTTGTGTGTGCCTGTGTGTGTGTGTGTGCCTGTGTGTGTGTGTGTGTGCCTGTGTGTGTGTGTGCCTGTGTGTGTGGTGCCTGTGTGTGTGCCTGTGGTGTGGTGTGTGTGCCTGTGTGTGTGTGTGTGCCTGTGTGTGTGTGTGCCTGTGTGTGTGCCTGTGTGTGTGTGTGTGCCTGTGTGTGTGTGTGCCTGTGTGTGTGTGTGTGCCTGTGTGTGTGTGTGTGTGTGTACGGCCTCGTGAGTCCTTTATTCCTGCCCCCCTCTTCACCCTTTCGGCCTTCACCCCCCTAAGGGAAGGAACCATTCTTAACACGGGCTCCATGGGGTCTGTGGGGTCTGTGGATGGAGCCTCAACAGATCTGTTAACCTGTCACGTTAAATGAGAGAAAATACTAGCTTTTTGTTGCAAAGTATGAATGACATCATGTATAATTATGATGACGTCTTTTATCCTTCCAATGACATTATGTATGACAATATAATCATGTTGAAGGTCAGGAGATGGAATTCTGTCGTGCGTTAATAGCAAACCACATCATAATTATACTTCCTGTGTATTTTATAATATACTATCAAATTATGCTATGACGAAATCAATATCTTGATATACTTTCCTGTGCATATTTTTGCTTCCTTTTTAATCAAGAGTTTACGTGTTTGTGTTTTTTTTTTTGGGGGGGTGTGGAATTCATGGCCTTGACCAGGATTTTTCAAGACTTATATACTTCTGAAAAGGCTACGAATGCCCCCACCCACACGCCCTGCCCTGCTGCAAGAGCCACGTCTGCAGCTTCCGTGAGGGTGGCGGGACCGTAATGTTGCCCTGCGTTACACAAGGGGGTTTTCCATGAGCAGGAGGATCTGGGGCAAAGGTGAGCCTCATGACGAAAAAGTGCCATGGAAACCGAAGTGCTCGTCATCTTATAGAGTAAATACGGATGCTTGAGGGTTAGTATCAAGAGCCTCAACATCCTCAAGAGCCTTAATCACTTGGAAATCCCCATATCTATTTGTTTTGTGGACGTGACTGAGACACACACACACACACACACACACACACAGGTGGACAGGAGCGAGGCTACCTGACACATCCGTCCCTCCTTCGACAAACAGTGCCCATGACAAGCACGTTGGCAAGGCTGATCGTCCCCCCACAAGCGTCTCTACCACCTACGGTCTTTCCGCCTTCTGTTGAGTAGTGACGATCCCTCAGCCCTTCCAGACGTCTGCCTCTGCTCTCCAGTCTCCACCAGCTGGATATAAAGGTTTCGCGGGACGGTCCGACGCAGAGTTCCTATTACACTTCTTGTCTCTTGTGAGGAGTTTTATGGTTCGGTGAGTGTTTTCTGCCGCAGGTTATACCTCACACACAGCAGACATCATTATTAGCCATCATGAGACCTTGCCCTGACTGATTCCATCCCGACACAGGCACGGCGCGGTACGGATATCGAGTTAAAGTGGCCATGACCCTCCCGGTGGTGGTGCGATTGGCCCTGGTGGTAGTGGTGGTGGTGGCGGCCTCGACCTCGGCCCACCAGGACACCCTCGTCACCTGCACGTCCCAGAGGCCCGTGTATTACACCGTCACAGCGATGCAGACGGTGACCAAGTTTCTGATGAGGCCGAACGATCCTCATGACTTTGGACTACGACTACAGAGAAACTTACTAAACAAATACATGACGCTGCCTCCCCATGGCCATCTACCCTCACCTGCCCATGGCCATCTACCCTCACCTGCCCATGGTTACCTGCCCCCTCCTGCTTATGGATACTTACCCCCACCTGTAATTGGCTACCTACCCCCTCCTGCTCACGGTTACTTGCCCCCACCACCTGCCCATGGTTACCTACCCCCTCCTGCCCATGGTTACCTGCCCCCACGCACCCCAACACCCATCACCATCAAGCCAACGCCCGTAGTGACGATACGACCCACAGCGGGGAACATTTTAGTGGTGCCCTGCCGCTGTAACATGTGTTCCAGGTTGGTGAGTGAGGACCCGTGCGAGTGTCTGCCTGTCGTCGGGTGCAGCGGCCTGGGCGAGGTGAGACGAGGGGTGCCGGGGCAGTAATTGGCTCTTCCCTTGCATCATATCGGTGTGGGGAGGACAGGCGGGCGCGGTGGTTAGTACAGTTTAGTAGTTTATGATCATCTTCCGCCCTCCCTCACCCCTTTCCTCCTCACTGTGATGGGGCAGAGCGAGGCACACACACACACACACACACACACACACGGATCTCTGAAGGCCAAATCACTGCACCCTGATCATGACGAGCCATATAGTTACACACTGTAATACGTACCTACTTCTTGTCGCTTTTACGTACAATAACCATGTGTAGCAGTCTTTATGTGCAAATATGTATTAAAAAAATGAGATCATAAAAAGTTTAATTCCTGTGTCTTATTTGTATTTTTACTTGACCAGAAAAGAAAAAAAAATACGGAAATTTTTGGTTAATATTTGTTATATTTTTTGTTGTTTTGAATTTTTTTTATTTCATAACATTTGTCATCACAGAAAACCATAACAGGTGTTACTATAAAAATCCAGTCTGCGCCACCACGGGCGAGGACCAGCCACCAGAGCCATCAAAGAAAAGAAGATAATGCCTAAGAAAGGAAGGTAATAGCCTACAGGTGTTAGAGGTTCCAACGTAAACAAAACAAAATATTAACAACTTCACACACCTCACTCTTACTCGATTTCCTGACAATTCCATTTGATATTAACCCCTTGAGACCCAGAACGTAATTTTCATTGTAATTTGGGTGCCTAGTTTTAATGAATGTAAGGAATATTTTATAGATGTGACCTGTTTAGTATCCTTGTCCACTAGGGTAGCTAATTTGGTATATTAAGTGACTTTTCTTAATTTTATGGCTCGACAACATACAATTTTTTTTTATGGTAAAGGAAAGATCTGGGCGTGAAGGGGTTAAAGAAAAACTGAGGCCAGCATCGTCTTCCGGAGGAAATTTTGCATTGAAATAGTGTAAATTTGTCACTGTAATGTAAGCACATATATACGAAAATATTCAAAATTTTCATACGAACATTTTAAACATTTTTCCCACTTATTTGGCTTCAACTTCTCATTGCTCGGGTACTTTTGATCGCATTAAATTTTTATACACGGTTCCTGAATCTGCACACTATTTCAATTATGTTGGTATAGGATAAGTCTTAGTGTGAAAATATCTATAGAGAGCAGGTACTATATGACCCTGATAAAGAGGATCAAAACATGACCGTGCCGTGAAGGCGGGGTCAGATCAAGAAGGGAAGTCGAGATCACAACGTCAGTTCATGCCAAGGAATCGGATAATATACTCGGTTCATGCCCCCCCGACCGTGACACGTGAGCATCTGAGCTGAACAATTCGCCGCATTACGTCACAGAACTTGATACGCATCAGGGACACGTTTTAATCAGCAGGAGTCCCTTCCTATACGTGGCGTCGTTAATGGCATTCCAAGGGTGACGCTTTTCATTGTCCGTCTTCCTCGCTGAATGTAGGCATCGTTGTTCAGGAGCTGTGGTGACTTAATTATCATAAATCAGTGAGAGAGAGAGAGAGAGAGAGAGAGAGAGAGAGAGAGAGAGAGAGAGAGAGAGAGAGAGAGAGAGAGAGAGAGAGAGAGAGAGAGAGAGAGAGAGAGAGAGAAGAAAAAAACTGACACTAAGAAATATATATTAGAAACTGAAGAATAAAAAATTCATAAAAGAACATGAATTATTATGCAAATGCAAAGAAGTAATCACCATACACGGTTACGAATAATTTAACTTGGTATGAGGAAGTAGTTGAGATTCTCCTTAGATACCTTGATACAAGAACCCCAAAACAGAAGAACAAACACCAGAGGAGAAAATCAAACATGCATTGATTAAAAGACAAACAGACTCAAACAATACCAGGAAAAGCTTAGCAAACGTGACGATAAACCAAGGAAGACCTTGAGAGTTGAGGCGCCAACCCTTTCTTACCAAACGACCTTTCAAACACTCCCACAAGCCACTTAGTGATTCCTTTACATCCGTGTTACATCACCTGCTACTTTAAGATTATTGCAACATTGTGTGCGTAGAGCAACCATTATAAAGGAAGGAGGAGGAGCAGGAGGACAAATGAATGCGTGAAGAGCAGTGTAAGAAAAGGAATAATATTGTCAAGCCATGTCAAGTCCATAAGAATATTAGAACATAAGAAAATAAGGAAGCTACAAGAAACCGTGAGACCTATACACGTGGTAGTTCCTGTTACTTAATTAATACTACCTACATCCACCTTTCATCC
>JACEEZ010002869.1:27500-110000 GCA_016584305.1 Chionoecetes opilio | reverse complement strand
ATGGGTGGAAAAAGTTTCAGTTAAACTAATATGAAATCTGAATCACATTTGGTAAAATTCTAGAGACCTTTCCCGCCCTTATTAGGGTTTTTATTTTATCCAGACCTTCACAAATCCCTTCAGATACCTCTAAAACGTAATAATAAAGTGGGGGAGAGATTAAAAAAAAAAAAAATAATTACTAACCTAACCTAACCTAACCTGGTAAATTTGTAGTCTTTTCCCACCCTTAGATCTCGTTAGGAGGTTATTGGTTAGGTTGTAGTGAGGTTAGGTTAAAAAAAATATTTTGGGGGGTCCAGGGCAGGGGTAATGTAGGGGGGAGGGGGCGTTGAAGGGGGCATCTCTCCCCCACTTTATAATTATGTTTTAGAGGTATCTGAAGGGGTCTGTGAAGGTCTGGAGAAAAAAGAAACACTAATAAGGGCGGGAAAGGACTCTAGAAATTTACCCCACATTTCATTCAGGGCCCCGCACTCCCACCGGCCTAGGGCCCCGCATACCATAAATCCGCCCCTGGCGTCAGCCATCTCTTTTTTTTTTACAATTCGTAACCCCTACCGTACAGCATAGACCCCCCTAAAATAAAGTTTTATGTGGCGTAGGCCATTTCTTTTTTGTATCAGTAATTAGTATGTATAATGTAACCTCTAAATAAGGAAAATAACAATAATTTGATTCAAATTTCCTTTTAACATGGGGGCACTTGTGAAAAAGGGAGGCATCTGGGGGGGGCACGTGCCACCCCCCCGCAGTTCCACCAATGGACACATAATGTGTAGCCACATTACAGAGGCATACATGCTCAAAAGAGAGTAGGGATCACCTAATGTCTGGAACACTAACAAAACCTTGATTTTGTAGGCATGTGTATGGTTATTCACCATGGTTTTGTTTGGGGCCCTGAACTCGCGATCGTTAAACTTATATAATTATGGAACTCAAAAAGATCGTGTCTTTAATATGCTAATAATGCGGGGACCTCGCACACGAACACACACCCCACCCTCCTTGCTCAAGGGAAACAGTGATTGCCCGCTTTTTTCAGTAAACAGCCTAGAAGGTTGGAGCGACCCTTTCGAACTAGGGCCCTGCTGGATGGCGTGCGAGTATGTGTCCACCAGTCTGGCACCAGTGGGTAATTACGTGAAACCTACGGTTTCCTGTTGTATATTGTGTGTGTGTGTGTGTGCCTGTGTGTGTGGTGTGCTGTGTGTGTGTGTGTGTGTGTGTGTGTGTGTGTGTGTGTGTGTGCGCCGTTGTGTGTGTGTGCCTGTGTGTGTGGTGCCTGTGTGTGTGTGTGTGTGTGTGTATGTGTGTGCTGTGTGTGTGGTGTGTGCCTGTGTGTGTGTGTGCCTGTGTGTGTGTGGGGTGTCTGTGTGTTTTGTGTGTGTGTCCTGTGTGTGTGTGTGTGTGCCTGTGTGTGTGTGTTGCCTGTGTTTGTGTGTGTACGGCCTCGTGAGTCCTTTATTCCTGCACCCCTCTTCACCCTTTCGGCCCTTCACCCCCAAAGGGGAAAGGGAAAAACCATTCTTAACACGGGCTCCATGGGGTTTCTGTGGGTCTGTGGATGGAGCCTAAAAACAGATCTGTTAACCTGTCACTTTAAAATGAAGAAAAATACTAGCTTTTTGTTGCAAAGTATGAATGACATCATGTATAATTATGATGACGTCTTTTTTTCCTTCCAATGACATTATGTATGACATATAATCATGTTGAAGGTCAGGAGATGGAATCTGTCGTGCGTTAATAGCAAACCCAAACATCATAATTAATTCCTGTGTATTTATAATATACTATCAAATTATTCTATGACGAAATCAATATCTTGATATACTTTCCGTGCATATTTTTGCTTCCTTTTTAATCAAGAGTTACGTGTTTGGGTTTTTTTTTTTTTTGGGGGGGGGGTGGAATTTCAGGGCCCTTTGACCAGGTTTTTTTCAAGACTTATATACTTCTGAAAAGGCTACGAATGCCCCCACCCACACGCCCTGCCCTGCTGCAAGAGAACATAAGAACCTAAGAACATAAGAAAATAAGGAAGCTACAAGAGGCCGCGAGGCCTACACGTGGTAGTTCCTGTCACCTAACACTACCTACATCCACCTCTCATCCCCATCCATGAACCTATCCAGCTCCTTTTTAAAGCTCCCTAATGACTTCGCACTAACTATACCTGTCTACTGAGACCATTCCATTCGTTCACCACCCTATTTGTGAACAGTTTTTTCCCTATTTCCTTCTAAATCTCCCCTTTTTTTCCAGCTTGAATCCGTTACTTTTGTTCTACCCTGGTTAAAAGCCGTAAGAAATTTTCCTACCTCTCCTTTATTAAATCCCTTTACCCACTTAACACACTTCTATCAGATCGCCCTTACTCTGCGTCTCTCGAGTGAGTGTAATTTTAAATAACTTCAATCTCCTTCATAACTAAAGTTACGCATCCCTTGTATCATTTTGGTCATCTTCTCTGCACTGTTCTAAAAAACACTTATCCATCCTGTAATATGGAGCCCAAAAAACTGAACCGCATAGTCTAGGTGAGGCCTGACTAGAGCCAGATAAAGCTTTAGAATAACTTCCGCACTTCTACTTTTAACACTTCTGGTAATGAATCCTAATACTCTATTAGCTCTATTTCTGGCCCTCAATACTTTGTTTCCTAGGTCGGAGGTCTGGGCTCACCCTAACTCCAAGATCTTTTTCCCCTTCGATCTTTTCAGCTATACATTGCTTATGGTGTATCTATTACCAGGGTTTTTCTACAACATTCATAACGCTGCATTTATCAATATTAAATTCTATCTGCCATCTGACTGCCCACTCGTTAAGTTTATCTAAGTCTCCCTGCAATATGTTTACATCAGACTGTGATCCAATAATCCTACCTAATTAGTATCATCAGCAAACTTGCTGTATCATGCTAATCCCACATCCAAAGTCGTTGATGTAAATAAAAAAAAATAAGGACCCAAAACAGACCCTTGTGGAACTCCACTTGTCCCCAAAGTCCCCATTTTTCAGATTTGGAACCATTAATTGTAACCCTTTGTTGCCTATTACTTACCCAAGCTTGATCCAATGAAGAACCTTCCCAGCTATACCATGAGCCCTAACCTTATTTAAGAGTCGCTCGTGTGGTACTTTGCAAATGCCTTACTAAAGTCCAGATATATTATATCATAATCCTTATCATTATCTGCCGTCTCATAAACTTTCCTATAAAAACTCAATAAATTGGTGAGACATGACCTACCCTTGGTGGGAAACCATGTTGTGAATCATTGATCAAACTATGTTTATTAAGTGCTCTCTAATGTTTTTTGCAATAATAGATTCCAAAAATTTACCCACCATGATGTAGACTTACGGGTCGATAATTGACTTTAGTCCTCTGTCTCCCCTTTTTAAATATGGGGACAAAAATTTCCTTTCCTCCACAATAATGGCACATCGCCTATCTCAACCGATTTCCTAAAAATGTGCAATAACGACTCCCCTAACAACCTCCTTGCATTCCTTTAATACCCTGGGAAAAAACTTCATCTGGTCCTGGCGATTTAAAAATTTTATTTTACTATACCCTCTTCCACCATTTCCCTAGTTATCACAATATCTTTTAGTTTTCCTCATCGCTTCCTTTGAACATCTGTTCACTATCAGGTATGTCTGTGTATCCTCCTCCCTAAAAACACTTAAGAAAAAAATCATTTAGACTCTTACACATATTTCCTCATTCGTATTTAAGACCTCACCCTGTCCCGGGCCCTTAACGGGGCCCCAACTAATTCCCTTGTCTTTGTTTTATTTTACCTGATAGAACCCTTTTGGGTCCCTTTTCGCCTGTTCTGCCCACTTTTTCTCATAATTGTTCTTAGCAACTCGAGTTAATTTCTTCACTGTCCTCGCCATCACGTTATACTGTTCTTTGTTTACCAATCCTGCCTTGAACCTTAAATAAATGTTGGTCGTCATTTGGTTGGTGACCAATGTTGGTCGTCAAAAATTGGTGGTCATCCATTTTGGATCACTTTTTCTGGACCTTATTTCCCTATAAGGAATATTTCTTTTCTGTCCGTCAATTATGTTCCTTACAAATGAGGTATAATCCTCATCAGCCCCGACCTCACTTCCATTTCTAATCTCTCTAATTACCTCCTCAGCCCTGACCTCACTTCCCTGTCTAACCACTCTAATTACCTCCCCAGCCTCGACCTCACTACCATACCTAACCGCGCCAGTTACCTCCAGGTGCCTTCCTAATCCTTCATAATTGGCCTTTCCAGCTGTCATCCCCCTGTCATTATTCTGGGAAAAAAATTTCCCCTCCATCCCACACCTCTTATTAATAACCTCCAATTGTCTTCTTAATCCTGCATAATTGGCCTTTCTGAAATTAGGCATTCGATGCTTATTGCCACTTTAAATTTTTCCCAAATTCCCCCTTTTAAGCTAAATCTGATCTCATAATGGTCGCTATTATCTAAATTCCCCCCGACCTCCACATTTGTAACTAAATCGTCTCTATTGTCAGCAATAGATCTAGAATATTTGTTCCTCTAGTAGGCTCCTTGTTGTTGATTTGGAAGTTATCCTGGATTATATTTAACAATTCATCTGCGTCGCGTCACCTATGATTAAAAACCCAGTCTATATTCCTAAGATTAAAATCTCCACCAAAGCATAGCGATTATATCTGCAGGGCCCTTTTTATTTCTTCCATATAGGAGCTGAATCCCCCTTTACATTTAAATTTGGAGGCCTATACACTACACCCAAAAACCATTTTCTTTGTTCCCTCCGTAACCTCTACCACATATAGACTCTATGCGTCATCTGTTTTTATAATATTATTAACACAACACTGCAATGCCAAACTCTTGCATAAAGCGCAACTCCTCCACCTCGTCTGCCTACTCTGTCCTTGTGAAATAACTTATACCCAGCATCTCGACTTCCGGATCGAATACCTCCTGACATTACCCAAATATGTTTCTGTTAATGCTATTATATCAAAATCCTCTACAATTTTTTTCCTCTCAGGAAATCTATCTTTTTTTAAATACTCCTACAGTTGGTATAGTAAACCTTCAAGCAACTCCTCTTTTTTTTGTCAATTTTCCCTTTATCTTTAACTAAACCCCTCCTCTCTCTCTTCTTACGATTCACTTTAGTTCCCTGCCTTCTGAAACTCCTCCTAGTGTCGCAAGTTTCCCTTACCCCGACCCCCGTGTCTACTCCCCGGTTCTCTATCTTAAGAAAGCCTGCACTTTTCTCGCAGGAAGAGCCACGTCTGCAGCTTCCGTGAGGGTGGCGGGACCGTAATGTTGCCCTGCGTTACACAAGGGGGTTTTCCATGAGCAGGAGGATCTGGGGCAAAGGTGAGCCTCATGACGAAAAAGTGCCATGGAAACCGAAGTGCTCGTCATCTTATAGAGTAAAGACGGCTGCTTGAGGGTTAGTATCAACAGCCTCAACATCCTCAAGAGCCTTAATCACTTGGAAATCCCCATATCTATTTGCTTTGTGGACGTGGCTGACACACACACACACACACACACACACAGGTGGACAGAATTGAGGCCACCTGACACATCCATCCCTCCTTCGACAAACAGTGCCCATGACAAGCACGTTGGCAAGCCTGATCCTCATCAGCCCCGACCTCACTTCCATTTCTAATCTCTGTAATTACCTCCTCATCCCTGACCTCACTTCCCTGTCTAACCGCTCTAATTACCTCACAAGTGTCTCTACCACCTACGGTCTTTCCGCCTTCTGTTTGAGTAGTGAGTAGTGACGATCCCTCAGCCCTTCCAGACGTCTGCCTCTGCTCTCCAGTCTCCACCAGCTGGATATAAAGGTTCGCGGGACGGTCCGACGCAGAGTTCCTATTACACTTCTTGTCTCTTGTGAGGAGTTTTATGGTTCGGTGAGTGTTTTCTGCCGCAGGTTATACCTCACACACAGCAGACATCATTATTAGCCATCATGAGACCTTGCCCTGACTGATTCCATCCCGACACAGGCACGGCGCGGTACGGATATCGAGTTAAAGTGGCCATGACCCTCCCGGTGGTGGTGCGATTGGCCCTGGTGGTGGTGGTGGTGGCGGCCTCGACCTCGGCCCACCAGGACACCCTCGTCACCTGCACGTCCCAGAGGCCCGTGTATTACACCGTCACAGCGATGCAGACGGTGACCAAGTTTCTGATGAGGCCGAACGATCCTCATGACTTTGGACTACGACTACAGAGAGACTTACTAAACAAATACATGACGCTGCCTCCCCATGGCCATCCACCCGCACCTGCCCATGGTTATCTGCCCCCTCCTGCTCACGGTTACTTGCCTCCACCACCTGCCCATGGTTACCTGCCCCCACGCACCCCAACACCCACCACCATCACGCCAACGCCCGTAGTGACGTCCACCATATTTGTGGTGCCCTGCCGCTGTAACATGTGTTCCAGGTTGGTGAGTGAGGACCCGTGCAAGTGTCTGCCTGTCGTCGGGTGCAGCGGCCTGGTCGAGGTGAGACGAGGGGTGCCGGGGCAGTAATTGGCTCTTCCCTTGCATCATATCGGTGTGGGGAGGACAGGCGGGCGCGGTGGTTAGTACAGTTTAGTAGTTTATGATCATCTTCCGCCCTCCCTCACCCCTTTCCTCCTCACTGTGATGGGGCAGAGCGAGGCACACACACACACACACACACACGCACACACACACACACACACACACACGCGATAAATTGCGATCACTATTCCCTTAATAATAATAATAATAATAATTAATAATAACTTTGCATTAGTTAGTATAATAGTGTGTGTGTTTTGTGTGTGTGTGTGTCTTACGTCATCGCCTAGTTTGAAAGTGACCTCTACGTACGTTGTTAAGGACACTACGAGGGACGTGTGTGTGTGTGTGTCTTACGTCATCGCCTAGTTTGAAAGTGACCTCTACGTACGTTGTTAAGGACACTACGAGGGACGTGTGTGTGTGTGTGTGTGTGTATTGTGTGTATTTAATATCTACATTCATCTTCATCGTGACAGTTCATAGATGAGAGAACTAGAAGAGAGTGGCAGGCTGACTGGGGTTCGTGTTACTCTCTGGGACTTTCCAACGTGGGTACAGATAAACACGTTTTGTTGATGTGTATCCAAGGGATTTTCTATAGATCATGAAGTTATTTTTAAGTCAATGGTGACTAACTAGTAAATGATGAAAGGCAACAATAAGCACAGACACAAGTAATGAATAATGATTTAAATATTAGGTAACAAATTTTGCTTAGGGAAGTCCGAGAGCCTCATAAATTGAAACGCAGAAAAAAACTGATTGGCAAACAAACACATTATATCTCCTGAAGTGCATGGATGGGTGGCTGTTCGTCTGTACCAAGAATCACCAGCTGCCTCAAGGACACTCACATGAGTTGCTATAAGCTATTTAGAATCTTAGATCTACCAAACAAATCACAAAATGTTAGTAAGGTTTCCTCGTCTCTGATGAAGGGGTTCACACACACACACACACACACACACCACACACACACACACACACACACCACACACACACACACACACACACACACACACACACACACACACACACACACACACACACACACACCACACACACACACAACACACACACACACAACACACACACACACACACACACACACACACACACACACACACACACAACAACACACAACACTCACACACACACACACACACACACACACACACACACACACACACACACATACATACACACACACACACACTGTGCGATGGTCAGGTTGATAGCGTGCTGGTCTCTCATTCTGTGGGTAGGCGATTCGAATCCTCGTTGCTCCCGGGGATTTTTCCCTGACAAATTCGGGCGGTTACTGTCCCCCTTGAGCAAGAGAATGGGGGTGTGTGGTGTGTGAGGTCCCAGCATTGCCCAAAGATCGGTAATAATGAGCTCCAAGCTCGCACTGAGAGGGTGAAACTGGCGATCGTGAGCCAGCTCGCGTGGACAAGACCATGGGTAAATAACACACACACACACACAACTTGACTCATTTGCCAAAATTCATTCCTGCATTCCAGATTTCTTTGTATATACATGTTTCTATTCCTTTGTTTTGGTATTTGGTAATGCGTGTCTCCTGGTATGACACGATTAATGAGGCAAAGAAAGTAATATTTTGCGCATCGTTCATCGCGCAAGTTTTCGATGATGCAGCGCGTAGGAAGGAACAAAATTAAATGTTGCAGCCAGCAGGCAGGTCGCGAGGCTCCGGAGGGTGAAAGGGGACAACACACACACACACACAAGGGGGGGGGGGGGGAAGAGAGAGAGAGAGAGAGAGAGAGAGAGAGAGAGAGAGAGAGAGAGAGAGAGAGAGAGAGAGAGAGAGAGAGATAAGAGATAAGATAAGATAAGATTTTCCTCCTATCTAGACACTTTGCAAGTACCAACTACAAGGTTATTGACTATACAAAGCGCCGCCACGTCAGCACGAACTAGGCGGACCCGAACCGCTGACCGAATGCACAGGGACGCTGCACATTGCGAACTCACGTCTCTACCAACCTTGCCACACTGACGGGCTAGAGAGAGAGGAGAGAGAGAGAGAGAGAGAGAGAGAGAGAGAGAGAGAGAGAATAAAGATATGTGTATTATTAAGGAAACAAAGCAGTTAAATAATTAAGTGTCAAGTTTCCGTTTTGGAGAATAGGTTTTCCTTCCTTAATGTCTCGATCATTTCTGGCACGTCGCGTCCCTCCACTTATCGCACTTTTTTCTCCAATGTTTTTTTTCTTCATTTCTTGCGAATCACCTATAAGGGGCACTGCAGGGAGGGTGGGCAATTTGGTGCAGGTGTTCTGATGTCAAGACCATGGAATGCCGCGCCGCCTCTTTGTCACCGCCGAGGGCCATTTCAGACGTGTCATTGCGATTGTCTCCTGCACTTCCTCCGTATTACCCCCTCGCATTCCTGACTGACATCACCTTCCACGGAACACTTTTTACTTGATCTGTAAAATGTTCGTATTTCTTCGTGTGTTCTATCTGGAGTGCATTGTTGCGTTAAAAAGTTAATGTTTTTTGGTATCCTTCATCCTCTTGTCCGTGAGTATTGTCGTGTCATCGCTTATGGTGTCCATGTATGTTTATTCTATGTACTTTGATACTATGTCCCCTAATGTGCCTATACTATGTTCTTTTGTTTGTTTTTGCTCTAGTACTTAAGTTAACTCCTTGGCTTGTACTTGTTGCTTTGTTTTGTCTGTATGCCTCCGGGCGAGAATAAAATTATTATTATTATTATCATTATTATTATAGACTCAAGTGTAGCATTAACACAGGGAAGTTCATTAAGGGTCTATCCTGAGGAATAAAATTAAGTATATTCTTCCCATACCCAACGTGTTAAAAAAAGTGTCTCACAAATATTTAGAAGGCAATTTCCTAGATCAAACGACTATATCTATATGATGACTATATAGTAGTAAATTGACTTAGGTAATATCAACACAGGGTTCGATTACGGTTCTTTATAATGTCAAGTTCACCATTTCCCTTTTCTCAAACTTATGAAAGCGACAACATTTTCCTTTCACCTCCTCACCCTTGCATAAACACCGCCTGTCCTGCTTGCGTAAGGCTGCCGGCGCGGACTTGCGTAAGGCGGCGGTGGCGTGGGAAGAGTGGCCGCCATCAACACATGACTAATTCATGCTAAAAAAAGAAGACTGGACAACTCCTGTAAAAAACCCTGACGAGGCACACGAGGCAGGGGAAGGGGCAGGGGCGCTTCGGGGAGGACTCAGGACCGCCGAGAGATGGGGTCGCTTTCGCCATCGTCAGCCAGTCAGCGCTCAATCGTCGGACAGGTAAGACACACCTGGGCTTTCTCTCCCACCCATCACACTCTAACTTACCAGCCTCCAACATGCTGCCTCTCTCTTACTTTGGTGCTGACAATACTTAGTGCTTTATGGTTTTACTTATGATGTTTGTCAAGGGTCTATCGCTATCTATGGACGGCTCAATGTATGGTATTTGTTTGGTTAGCGTTGTAACCATTATACGATTCTGCCAGCGCCGGTCAGCGGTCAGCAAACGCTGCCACTCGTATTATGATCTGTCAGCTAATTGTATGAGCAGGTGACAAACAGGTAGAGGTCTGTTGACAACGGTTATATTTTCATGCTTGACGACAGACCTGCTGAAAAAACAAATGAATGTGTTGAGGCGAGTCAGGCTGGAACAGACTTACACAAGCAACACAGGTATGCTTATGTAAGGTCGAAGAGGTGGAAGTTGTCCGCTTCTTCAGTTTCATTAAAAAGAAAATAGTTGATGAATTGATGAAAAAACCCATCTTGAAATATATTTTAGGAGTGAAGACCAACGAGATATTAAGGACTATCACTAGCACATTCTTATGAAGGACAAAGACACTTTCTCCAGCCCGTGGCCCGACGCCTCATTCCCTAACACTCACGCAGGCGTCCTTAACCTATTTTTATAGTTACAACGGATTAGATGTACAGTTTGCTTGAACGTTGATGATTTGGGGAGTAAACAAGGAGGATTTAGGGGAGGCGGTGGCCGAGTGGTTAGCTTTTGGCAGAGGCAAGCTTAATGTACCGAGTTCGAATCCCGCCAGGTGTCAAAATCTTTCGGCAATCGTCGAGTGGCCTAATAACACTCACATGCTGCCCATTAACTCGACGGTTGTTGCATCGGAGGACACGGGGGGGCGGCGTGAGCCTCTAATCACAGGCGTCACGATAAAAATCCTGCCTGCGCCACCACGGGCGACGGCCAGCCATCACAGCCCTGGAGGTCACGGCCTACAGGCTGTAGGCCGAAATGTAAAATGAAAAAGAAAAAAAGAAAGAAAAACCAGGATATCAAGACGTGAGCAAAAAGATAAGTCTTACTATTGCTGTGGTCGTTACCATTCAGCACGGATGGCAAACTGAACTCAGCACAAAATCTTCAGTTGCACATCAGTCACGAGTGCAAGCGAGATTCTCTCAAAGATATTTAAATAACATCTTTATACTGGTCTTGGTCATCTATAGACACTTGTTCTATGTACTTCAGCGGAGTCTTAAGCCCCGGAAGGCATTGATTGATACGCCCCTCACGCATGCACACACCACGAGGCAGGGAAGTTACTTATACGTAAGTGACAGGTAAAACCCCCGACAATATGGCTCATCGGCGACTGTGTGTGTTGAGGAAACGGTGTACACACGTTCGATGCTTATAAACATGCGACTGTTTGCTCGGCTTCATGTGTTGCTCATGTTGTGGTGGTGTGTGTGGTGATGCATGGTGATGAGCCGTGCTGTGATGCGGTGTTAATGATGAGTGGTGAGGCAGTGGTTGGTGAGGGTATAGTATGAGGCCTCGCTGCGTTGGGTCGTGTGTAGGACAGGGGTTCCCAAAGTGGTCAATATCAACCTCCAGGGGTCGATGAGATCTTCCAGGGGGTTGATAAATGGCTTGGGGGTCTTAAAGGGGTCAATAAATGCCTGGGTGGTCAAATGTGGCTCGATGAATACTAGAAAATATAAAATACCACTTAGACGTGAATTTTGTTATATTTCTAATTTTATTGTACTTATGTTTTAATGATTTTGTTTATTATTAGTAGTAACAGTATTAGTATTAGTAGTGGTAGTAGTCTGGTTGTCAACTATATAACCATTAGCAGGGTGGGGCCTGTGATTGAGTTTGTGAGAGACAAAGCCAACCTTTTCACCACAGACCACACAGGGCCATGAGAATAAAGGTCTACTTTGAACAAAAATAATAGTAGCTACTGTATCTATTTATTTCATATTTATTAATGTAATCGTAATAAATCTTGGGGGTCGATAATCAAAAAGAGATTACCTGACGGGGTCGATGGACTGAACAATTTGGGAACGCCTGGGTTAGGACTATGTACACTCTCAGAAATAAGGGGTATATTAAGGGTAGAATTGTTACATTGCATCATCACTACCCTTTTTAAACCCTATGTCCAGGCTGGAGGGTAGATGCTGCCGATTATACCCTTTAACTACCCTTTATCTACCCTTTTTAGACGAGAGGGTTGGAAAAGGGTATATTTGCGTCGATCCGAAAGGGTATATTTGTAAGGGTAGAAAAAGGGTAGCAGTATTTCATCACTACAAATACCCTTTTTCTACCCTTTTCCTACCCTTTTTTTCTAAGAGTGTAGGGGATGAGGCTGAGTGAGCGCGGCAGGATGGAGTTGGAGTGTCGTGGTGGTACACCGGTGTCGTGTGGGCAAGTGTCTGTTTATGAGGGAATGTCTGTTTACTAACAATGGCAAAGAAAACGGGAGTTGAGGGGAGTAACTATTAATTTTGACAGGATTTTCTTGAAAATAACCTCATTGTGATTCCCACACAAAGTTACTATAATTAAAGTAAACCTAAACCTAACCTAACTTAACCTAACCTAACTTAACGTTTTTCTAACCTTACCTAACCTAGCGGTCTACCGAAAAGGGAGAGCGCGTGGAAAATATGCCGCCTGGACATGCCTTTGTTGATCAAGTCAAAATTAGTAATTACTCCCCTCAACTCCCGTTTTCCTTGCCTTTGTTTAGTAAACAGACATTCCCTCATAAACAGACACTTGCCCACACGACACCGGACGTGTTTATCATGGCAGTGTTGATGCCTCGGGACTATTAATAACACAACAAAGCAGAACACAAAGGAAGAGGTGGCTGCAAGTAGCGTATAATTGATTCAAAAGATGGATATAATAATTTGGTGCTAAAACCCGGGACATTACGAGCCTGACTCAATCCTGTTAATACGTAAATAGATAAGTAGGTAACTATATAGGTAAAAACGTAAATTTTAAAAAGAAATAGGGTAAAACTGGTTCACAAATAGGGTGGTAAATGATTGGAATGGACTCAGTCATCAGGTAGTAGGTGTGGAGTCAATAGAGAGTTTTTTTTTTAAAGGATGCTAGATAATTTCATGGATGGGTATAAAAGGTGGATTTAGGTAGTGTTAAGTAACGAACTACCACGTGTAGATCTCACGGCCTCTTGTAGCTTCCTTATTACCTCCGCCAACGAAGTTGGAGAGGTTATGTTTTCACCCCGATCTGTCTGTCTGTCTGTCTGTCTGTTTGTTAGTGTACAGGATTTCTCGAAAAGTTACGAATAGATTTGGACCAAACTCGGTATACCAAGTCTATTTGGTATAAGGAAGGACTGATTTAATTTTGGATGAAATCTATTGACAAGTGTAGCCATGGCAACCAATTGATGAAATATTCGGCCGGAGGTATGCGCTCATACTGAGTGCATATATATAACATAATATTATATATATATATATATATATATATATATATATATATATATATATAATATATATATATATATATATATATATATACAAAGACTACTGTATAGAGTAGTCTATGATATATATATATATATATATATATATATATTTTTTTTTTTTTTTTTTTTTTTTTTTTTTTTATATATTTTTTTTTTTTACTTTTTTTTTTACTTATTTTTTGCTTTACTTTTTTTATATTCGGGCGGAGGTATGCGCTCTACTGAGTGCCCCCCCCCCCCCCCCCCCTAGTTTTCTTATGTTCTTATGTTCTTATAAAAACTTATTTCAAATAGTGGAATGGTAAAGAATAACAGGGATCGGTTCGGAGGCGCCTTTCCTATCATAATATTTAAATATATTCTTCCCATACCCAACGTATATTTTATATTAACATATAAATGTCTCTCACAAATTAAGAAGGTAATATCAACGCAGGGATCAGTTACGGTTCTTTATAATGTCAAGTTCAGCATTTCCCTTTTGTCAAACTTATGTAAGCGACAACATTTTCCTTTCACCTCCCCGCCCTTGCATAAACACCGCCCGTGTGTAAATATAGATAACACTGAGAGTATAGTTTAACTTAATTATGAAAAGCTAATGTAAGTTTTTGTAAGAGATGTAAATAAACTAAACTTAACATTAAAAAAAACTAGGAGTACACCGGGACCACGTAACCCTTCGCGCCCAGATCTTTCCTTGGCTATAAAAAAATTGTATGTTAATAGCCATAAAATTTGGAAAAGTAACTAAATACACCAAATTTACTAGAGGACAAGGCTACTAAACAGGTCATATCTATAAAATATTGCTTATATTCACTAACAATTGTCTAATGGTACCCAAATTACAATGGAAATTACGTGCTGGGTCTCAAGGGGTTAACGCTATCTTCCCCTGGAGCTCTGTGGTCACAAACTCAGGACTGAAGAAGGGATATCTCTTGACGGCACTTTCTTCTCTCTGTTGTCTTTTTTCTTTAGATGGGCTAAGATAGGCGGGGTAACTGACCTATCGAGGATGCCTGAGGGGACGGTCGTGTCACTTTCTCTTCTAAGGGGTTATCGGTCACTCCCTTTTCCTTAGTCCAGTGTGACTCACCAGAAAGTGGGAGTCTGGTTTGGGAACTATGACTCGAGTTACGTATATGGCTTGAGGGTTACCATATGTGGAGCCCCCTGGATTGCTAGGGAGGGCTGAAAAGGCTTTGTTAAGGCTTTGTGTATTAGGGTGAATCTCGTTCTTCTGATCTGCTGAGAAAGGTCTTAACCCCTTGAACCCCAGAATGTTATTTTCATTGTAATTTGGGTACCATTAAACTATTTTTAGTGAATATATGCAATATTTTATAGATATGACCTGTTTAGTATCCTTGTCGACTAACTAATTTGGTATATTAAGTTACTTTTCGTAATTATATGGCTCGAAAACACAATTTTTTTTATAGCAAAGGAAAAATCTGGGCGTGAAGGGGTTAAAGGGGATGTTTTTTATATATTTGTTTTCTATGAGACTGAAATAAACTAAGGAATGTTCAGTCATAACATCATTTTTTTGGTTTTTTTAGATATAAATTTTGAGGAGGAATGTTTAAGTTCCCTATATTGCTTTTTTTTATGAGAAACAGCGGGAAAGTGTTGTTAATCATGTTATTTTCCTTGTTTTTTGTTTGTTTATTTTAAAATCTTAGTCCAGTGTGAGTCACCTGAAAGTGGGAGTCTGGTTTGGGTATCCATGACTCGGGTTACGTAGCTTGAGGGTTTCCTATATATGTATACTAGTGGAGCCCCTGGATTGCTTGCGGGGGGGGGGGGGGTATATATAGCTGTCACCTTCTAAGGAGGAATCGCGTCAAGCAGGTTTTTGGGGTCATTCACCTTATAATTAAATTGCTTTGTTCATGTGACCTTTAGCGCTGTTAATGTTTATTTTGGTCTTGAATAAACCCGAACGTGTGTGTGTGTGTGTGTGTTCAAGTTCAAGTTCAAGTTCAAATATTTTATTGCCATAAGAATACACACAAATATTAAATCCATCATTAACCTTTCGTGGAAAAGTCTGCTGAGAAAACTCTCGTTAGCAGACCCAGTTATTAAGCAAGGTAATATGTGCACATTCCAGAGCGAAGACTATTATATCATCTCTATGTAGTATTCATACAAAACATCTGTAACTAGGGGGGGGGGGGGGGGGGGGGGGGGCACTCAGTAGAGCGCATACCTCCGCCCGAATATAAAAAAGTAAAAAAAAAAAGTAAAAAAAAAAGTAAAAAAATAAATAAATATATAAAAAAAAAAAAAAAAATATAATAATATATATATATATATATATATATATATAATATATATATATATATATAATATATATTTTATATATATATATATATATATATATATATCACTATAATGAAGTTCGCATACCTCCGGCCGAATATTTCATCATTGGTTGCCATGGCTACACTTGTCAATAGATTTCATCCAAAATTAAATCATTCCTTCCTTATACCAAATAGACTTGGTATACCGAGTTTGGTCCAAATCTATTCGTAACTTTTCGAGAAATCCTGTACACTAACAAACAGACAGACAGACAAACAGACAGACAGACAGACAGACAGACAGATCGGGGTGAAAACATAACCTCTCCAACTTCGTTGGCGGAGGTAAATATCCTTAAACTCATACTAACGTATACTATCTATATAAACACACACACGTACTCATACAAATATATTATTATGTAACATATATACATACCATACATATGCACAAACATATAAGAGCATACAGTAAATATATTCATATATATAAAATAGATGAAACCACACACACACACACACACACTTATCCACACACAATGTACACATACACAACATGTGTGTGTGTGTGTGTGTGTGTGTGTGTGTGTGTGTCGAGAGAGAGAGAGAGAGAGAGAGAGAGAGAGAGAGAGAGAGAGAGAGAGAGGAGAGAGAGAGAGAGAGAGAGAGAGAGAGAGAGAGAGAGAGAGAGGTTACGAGTCAAGAGAAGTGGAGTCAAAAGGCATAGATGACATAACCGAGTGAATGAGTTTCGAAATAAAGCGGTAAGGGTCAACATTTTACCTTTCCATTCCTCCCCTCCAGAATGCTGTGGGCGGGTCTGGTATCGCTGGCCGCCGTGGGGGTCGTGGCGCAGGACAGGGTGGCATCAAGGGCGTGCTACCACCACCCTACTGACGGGGGATCCATCTATGACTTCGAGGAGGCGGATCTGTTGGAGAGTAGGAACATCTCAATGTCGGAACACACTGGCAAGGTGAGTGACGTCCCATCGCTGTTATTTTTTTCTTACATGTGATAAAAAGGTTAACCCCTTCACGCCCAGATCTTTCCTTTGCTATGTGAAATCGTCTTTTGTTAGCCATAAAATTACGAAAAGTAACTAAATATACCAAATTAGCTTGTGGACAAGGCTACTAAACTTGTCATATCTATAAAATATTGCTTATATTCATTAAAATCGTCTATTGTAGCCAAATGACAATGGAAATTACGTTCTGGGCCTCAAGGGGTTAATTATATTTTTCCTCTCACTGTCGGAACACGCACGCGAGGTGAGAGACGTCCTGTCGCTGCTATTTTTTCATCCAGGTAATAAAAAAGGTTAATGGTGCTTTTCCTCAAGTGATATTCAAAAGGTTAATGATGCTTTTCCTTAGGTGAGTCAGCTCCTATCGCTGTTATATTTTTTTTCAGGTAATAAAAAAGGTTAATGGTGTTCTTCCTCAAGTGATCTTCAGGTGTTATGAGCCTCGTCTCCTGCCGTATGATCGTTCTCGTTCCGCCACCGCTGTCACGTGTAATCATAGTGACTCAGTATTTTCCTCAGTTTTTTCCCCTCTTAAGAAGCAAGAATGATATGTCTATAAACAATTTGACCTTCCTCGCTTTATCAAAATTACAAAATATAACAAGAAAATAACATGATTTGCAACATTATTCCCGCTGTTTCTCATAAAAAAAACAATATAGTCAGCTTTAACATTCCTCCTCAAAAGTCCTCCTCCTATCTAAAAGACGGGGAAAAAATATGTTATGACTGAACACATTCCTTCGTTTCTTTCAGTCTCACAGAAAACAAATATAAAAAGCATCACCTTTATGGCATTTCTCAGCAGATCAGAAGAGCGAGACTCACCCCAACACACAAAGCCTCAAACAATAGCCTCTCAATCCCTTAACAAAACACAGCCTCCCGTACACACCTGTCCGTGCACTGTATCTATCCTCTTATAATGCCAAACCGCCTCGTCCTTGCAGTCATTAGCTCTGTGTCATGCTTGTGTAATACGCCCTATACTCTCCCACGCCCCCCCCCCCCTCTGACCCCCCCCCCGCCCAGGGCTCCCAAGGTCCTTTTCATAGAGTCGCGGATGTGTGTATGCGTGTAGCTATGCTATTCACCCATGGACTTGTCCATGTGAGTCAGATTCGCGATCGCCAGCTGCGATCCCGGTGCGAGCTTGGAGCTCATTATTACCGACCCATAGATAACAGTAAAGTTCTACTGTTATCTATGACCGACCTTTGGGTAATGCTGGGACCTCACACACCACACACCACCATCCCCTTGCTCAAGGGGGACAGAAACCGCCCGAATTTCTCAGTGTAAAAATCCCCGAGAATGAGCGGGTCCGCAGCTTAGTGGACAGACAGACATACAGACTATCAGCTTATAGTGGACAGACAGACATACAGACGGTCAGCTTAGGGGACAGACAGACATACAGACGGTCAGCTTAGTAGACAGACAGACAGACATACAGACGGTCAGATACAGACAAGGGAGGTCACGTACCCCGTCAAGGCTCTCTAATATCATAAATAGAATCTAGTATCATAAACGACGGTCATTAAGTCATGCAATTGAGATAAATAAGATAATTAACTACATGATGAGTGAGCTGCAAGGACAGGACGTGGCGCCGCATGTTTACAAGTTCTCAAGGACACATCGAAGTCACGAGTTCCTCAAGTTGCATAAAGGACGTATATGGTCGTGCTTAAGTGTCTCTCTCTCTCTCTCTCTCTCTCTCTCTCTCTCTCTCTCTCTCTCTCTCTCTCTCTCTCTCTCTCTCTCTCATTTTTCCCCTATTTTTTTCTCTCATTTTTTCTCTTTTTTTCTCTCATTTTTTTTTCTCTCTCTCTCTCTCTCTCTCTCTCTCTCTCTCTCTCTCTCTCTCTCTCTCTCTCTTTCTCTCTCTCTCTCTCTCTCTCTCTCTCTCTCTCTCTCTCTCTCTCCTCTCTCTCTCTCTCTCTCTCTCTCTCTCTCTCTCTCTCTCTCTCTCTCTCTCTCTCTCTCTCTCTCTCTCTCTCTCTCTCTCTCTCTCTCTCTCTCTCTCCCTTCTCTCTCCCCTTTTCCTCTCTTTTTCTTTTTTCTCTATTTTTCTTTTTTTTCTCTTCTCTTCTCTTTCTCTCTCTCTCTCTCTCTTCTCTCTCTCTCTCTCTCTCTCTCTCTCTCTCTCTCTCTCTCTCTCTCTCTCTCTCTCTCTCTCTCTCTCTCTCTCTCTCTCTCTCTCTCTCTCTCTCTCTCTCTCTCTCTTCTCTCTCTCTCTCTCTCTCTCTCTCTCTCTCTCTCTTCTTTCCTCTATTTTTTTCTCTATTTTTTCTCTTTCTCTCTCTCTCTCTCTCTCTCTCTCTCTCCTCTCTCCTTCTCTCTCTCTCTCTCTCTCTCTCTCTCTCTCTCTCTCTCTCTCTCTCTCTCTCTCTCTCTCTCTCTCTCTCTCTCTCTCTCTCTCTCTCTCTCTCTTGACTCACCTGCCATAAGGGCGTAAAAGAAGGCAAATTTGGGGAAGGGCGAAGGTAAGGGTGAGGCTGATCTACCCAAAGACGTGAGGTGAGTCAAGGACCATCACCGCTGCCCCAATACACTGTAGGGAGAATCATAAGTAATAGTAGAAGTAGAAGTGGTGGTTGTAGTAGTAGTAGTAGTAGCGGGAATAGTAGGTAGTATTATTGGTATACTATTCCAGTTTGACACCGAATTCACTTTGGTGGACGAAGCTATTTTTTTCTGGTGAGTTTTGATGTGTTTTGAATTAATCTGCTAACTGTTTCTGTCGCAAATCACTATTTTTTTTAATTTTCTCTTTAGTTAGGTAAGGGTTAGGTTAGGTTAGGTAAAGGTTAGGTTAAGTAAAGCTTTGGTTAGGTAAAGGTTAGGTTAGGTTCAATTTGTTTTTCAATATTTTTTGTCACAAATCACACACACAAAAAAAGTTATTTGCGATATAAATGGTTAGCAGATTAATTCAAAACACATCAAAACTCATTAGAAAATATAGTTTCATCCACCAAAGTGAATTCGGTGTCAAACTGGAAATTTACCGTATTATTATTATTAGTAGTAGTAGTAGTAGTAGTGGTGTGATGGTGGACTCTGACATTAAGTTACTAGTGTGTGGACGATAGTATAGCCGGGGCAAGAGTCCGAGTGAAGGCCATGCACGCAGAGATACTACACTCTCAGAAATAAGGGGTATATTAAGGGTAGAATTGTTACATCGCACCATCACTACCCTTTTCAAACCCTATGTCCAGGCTGGAGGGTAGATGCTGCCGATTATACCCTTTATCTACCCTTTATCTACCCTTTTTAGACGAGAGGGTTGGAAAAGGGTATATTTGCGTCGATCCGAAAGGGTATATTTGTAAGGGTAGAAAAAGGGTAGCAGTATTTCATCACTACAAATATCCTTTTTTCTACCTTTTCCTACCCTTTTTTTCTAAGAGTGCACAAGTGGGCTGCTTGGCTCTGTCACGGTAGAGGAACTGGAGATGCAAGTTTACAAGTTTATTTATTTAAAAAGGTGGGGGGGGGGAGATAACATAGAAATGGGAGGAGGGCACAAGAATAAAAAGAACAAAACATCGATATAACATTACATAAGTCACAACTACTAATATAATGCTAATAACAATGATAATGAAAATACGTTTACGAGGGTTAATGAGGTCCCTCTTAATTCCTAAATTGTCTCACGCACTTTTTTTTGTATACATCGCAAAGGACTGGCCAAGGGCAAAACAAAAAAGATGTTACAAAAATCCCACTTAGTTGCCAGTCCCTATGAAGAAGACAGTAAGAGAATAAAGAAAGTAAATAAACTTACTAATTCACTCCTTTATTTATCTATCTATTCACTTGTTTACATTATAATACACTGGGTAGAACAAAGCTAAGGGACAGAGTTAAGATGACAGGTAAGCTAAGGGACAGAGTTAAGGTGACAGGTAAGCTAAGGGACAGATTTAAGGTGACAGGTAAGCTAGGGACAGAGTTAAGGTGACAGGTAAGCTAAGGGACAGAGTTAAGGTGACAGGTAAGCTAAGGGACAGAGTTAAGGTGACAAGTAAGCTAAGGGACAGAGTTAAGGTGACAGGTAAGCTAAGGGACAGAGTTAAGGTGACAGGTAAGCTAAGGGACAGAGTTAAGGTGACAAGTAAGCTAAGGGACAGAGTTAAGGTGACAGGTAAGCTAAGGGACAGAGTTAAGGTGACAAGTAAGCTAAGGGACAGAGTTAAGGTGACAAGTAAGCTAAGGGACAGAGTTAAGGTGACAGGTAAGCTAAGGGACAGAGTTAGTATAAGGGACAGGTTAAGTGCAAGGGGACAGAGTTAAGGTGACAAGTAAGCTAAGGGACAGAGTTAAGGTGACAGGTAAGCTAAGGGACAGAGTTAAGGTGACAGGTAAGCTAAGGGACAGAGTTAAGGTGACAGTAAGCTAAGGGACAGAGTTAAGGTGACAGGTAAGCTAAGGGACAGAGTTAAGGTGACAGGTAAGCTAAGGGACAGAGTTAAGGTGACAGGTAAGCTAAGACAGAGTTAAGGTGAAGTAAAAGGGAAGAGTAAGGACAGGTAAGCTAAGGGCGAGTTAGGTGACAATAGCAAGGCAGAGTTAAGGTGACGTAACTAAGAGTTGGGACAGTAAGCTAAGGGACAGAGTTAAGGTGACAAGTAAGCTAAGGGACAGAGTTAAGGTGACAAGTAAGCTAAGGGACAGAGTTAAGGTGACAGGTAAGCTAAGGGACAGAGTTAAGGTGACAGGTAAGCTAAGGGACAGAGTTAAGGTGACAGGTAAGCTAAGACAGGCAAGTCTCTCTCTCGGCCTTGAGGTAGAAGTAAGAGAAAGCGAGGTAGTTATGGAGGCTCACCATATTCAGGTTTTATGGCTAGTGGGGTCGAGGAATGGGGGCGTGTTTGCACTTTCATAGCCAGCAGACGTGAAAGCCCGAACCCCGTATCATCTGTACGCCTAAAAAGGGAGTTTGGGATTCCCTCTCGCCTTTCACCTCGCCTGCTACCTGTATGTGTATGTATGTCTGTGTGTGCGTGTGTGTGTGTGTGTTTGTTTGTGTATGTGTGTGTGTGTGTGTGTGTGTGTGTGTGTGTGTGTGTGTGTGTGTGTGTATGTGTATGTCTGTGTGTACACCTTCGCTATCCTGCCACTATCACCGGATGACAAGAGGTGTGATTTTATAGTTTATGATAATTATTATGTTCATAGAGAGGGAGATTTGTTATTTGTGTGATATCTTTCCTCTTCTCTTCTCCTCTTTACAAGGATAATGATTGGTCTATATCCACCAAAGAACTCCAAGGATTAAGGATACAAGGCTGAACACTACGGGACGGAGCAATTACGTATAGTCATTTACAATTTTACTATTATAATTTCTTCTTGCTGAGTGCTAAGTGTTATTTTTGGTCGACAGGTGGTGCTGATCGTCAACGTGGCGACTTACTGAGGCTACACCGCCCAGTACACCGATATGAATGTGCTACAGGACTCCTACACCGACTTCGAGGTTCTGGCCTTCCCCTGCAACCAGTTTGGGAAGGTAAGGAAATGGGGGAGGAAGGTAAGGAAGGGATCAGTTAAGTATAGGGTAAGAGGGATAATGGGCTAGTGTAATGGATCCTATTATATGCCAAGAATGGGAAGGGAGGAGGATAATTATTGGTTGTATAAGGATAAAGGATGAAGGGAGAGGAATATAAGGGCTAAGAAAGAAAGGAGGATATGATTGGTGGTGGGAAGGAAGAAGGGAGAGGACGAAGAGGGCAGAGTGCATGGGAAAGAAGGAAGGACAGAAGTGGAAGGGGCAAGGATGAGAGGAAATAGTAAATGGGGTACAATGAGAAAGGACGGAGAAAGGGATGATGGGAATGAGGGAAGACAGAGGTGGGAATGGAGGAAGGAGGAGGAGGAGGAGGAGGAGGTAGAGGGAAGTGGGTTACATAACTTCGTCAGGGAAGAAAAGATACATGGGTACGAAAAGAACAATAAACCATTCCGTTATACCCACTACTTAGAGGACTGGCAGGGGGGGGGGGGGGGGGGGAGATTTCAATGAACTCTATGCCACTTATTATTTTCTCTCATTTCTTGGTCTTATCCCACCTTTAGATTTATAAGTTGTCTACACACAGAATAAAGAAAGGATAGGGAATAGATATCAAACATAAATGCTTCTTTCTTTTTCTTTTTCTTTACTGTAATTGGTTATTCGTGAGGGATTTGTTTATTTTTTCGTGGAGACAAGACAATGTGAAATAATTGAAATATCCTGCAGTTCCTGAACACTTTTTTCTCTCTTTTTTATCATGACTCGTGGACGCGAAGCCTCTCACGTGTTAAGGTCATGACTCAACAGTTTATTTTTTACTTAGCGTATTTTTCTTTCCATTCCTCTGTTCATATTTGTGGCAATGCTGCGCCTGCCAGTCCTCTCTAACCCTTGATTTGGACCCTGTAATCACCGCCTCACCAACACCCTCAAACCTTATTTCCTAGAACCAAAAGCATAACAGCCATGCAGTACAGTATTTCTTGACCTTTTTACCACCACGCCCCCTTTTTTATAGCTGGTCTTTGCCTCCATGCCCCCCTCCCCCCCCCTTTCACTTCTTCAACCAAGATATATGCGGCGGTCTTCGCTTCAAGCGAAGGGATAGCTAATAATAATTAGGGCAATTATTAATAATAATTCGCCTCCGTGGTGCAGTGAATAGCGGGCTTATAGCTACGAATCTGTGGGCTCTGGTTCGAATCCCGGTCAGGACAGTCGGTGTACAGCCCAACCAGCTGTTCATTCTTCCTTTCGGGCTTGGGCGAGAAATGGGTACCCGGGGTACCCTCGGGAAGGTAACTGTGGTAATCCAGATGTTACACTAGCCCTGTGTCCCGGGGTAGCGGGTTGTCACCCACCACAGGCTCAAGGGCTAATGCGACGGAGATGAGCACCGAGGCCACGCGCAGCATAGCGTAGGCCCCCATCTTTATCTATACTATTAATACTAATTAGGGTGCGGCCGCACTGGGAGCGAGAAAGCGAGCGAGAGCTTTATCCAAAATAGATAACGCTCTGGCCGTATAATAATGATATAATATATATAATATAATATAATGACTATAATAATGACCATAACATAATACTGATACATAATAACGTTAATAATAATGATAATAATAACAATAACAATGGTAATAATAATAACAACAAATAATATTGCATAAAAGCCTAGGGAGTTAGTGAAATCTGGCACGACGTCACCGCAGAGTTTTCCACCCACACTCGCTTCCCTGTAGCGACTTTCTTCGCTCACCCTCGCGCGCGAGCTTCATGTTAAAGCGAAGGCCGAGCTTCAAGTTAGATACTTGACAGTTCTTCCTTGTTCTCTCCTGGCTCACGCCTCCCTAGGTAATTGCCCAGGCCCCCTTATAATATAAGGGGACGCGCCCCCCAAGTTAAGAACCGCTGATGTAGTATGTACTAATTTTGGACTCATTATGTTGCAGCAAGAGCCAGCCGGAAACCCGGAAGAACTCCTCAATGGGATCAAACACGTCCGTCCAGGGAACGGATTTGTGCCCAACTTCACCATGCTCAAGAAGATCGAAGTGAACGGCGAGAACGAACACCCGCTGTACACGTACTTGAAGGTGGGTTGGGGAGGTGGACCCAGATGTTGGCCGGTCTAGGGATAAAGGGCGGGAAGGAAGCAGCAAACAGGAGGAGACATGGGCACAGAAATAGGGTGAAGCAGGACAAAAAGAAGAGAGGGATGGAAGGGTAGTGAACGAAAGGAGAGCTTTATAAACATACAGCAAAGATTGGTATATATATATATACTAGCCGCAAAGCCGCCCTCCGGGCGGACTTTTTGGCTAGCTCCTGCGGAGGGCTATTGGTGGGCCTTCGGCCCACCACCTGTGTTTGGTGGGCCGAAGGCCCACCAAACACACACACACAAACACACACACAAACACACACACACACACACACACACACACATACACACACACACACTTTCGCTTATATTATTATAAGATATATATATATATATATATATATATATATATATATATATATATATATATATATATATATATATATATATATATATATATATATTATATTGAAAGAAGGCTAAGACCAGAAGACCGAAGACCATATATATGAAAGCCTTTTTTATTGAAAGGAAGGACCAAAAACTTACTCCCAGTTGATAAGACACGTCATGATGGGTTCACACACACCACAACACGAAGCCAACATAATAATTATTGCCTTTGTTTGGTTCCCCCCACACGTGTGACCCCGAGGATGGCGTGACAGGTGGGCGTGAGTCATGAGGCTGTGACAGGTGCGGGGCGCGGGTGATGGCGGGGCAGGATGCGGGGGCCTCACACCACTTGTCTTGTCTTCCCCACAGGAGTACTGCCCCCCGACGCGTGAGAGCTTCTCGGACACCACCGGGCTGTACTACAAGCCACAGAGAAACAGTGACATCCGCTGGAACTGGGAGAAGTTCCTCATCAGCAAGAACGGGAAGCCCTTCATGCGATACGACCCGGGCACCAAACCTGAGGAGATCCGCAACGACATCATGTATCTGTTGCAGCAGACCGCCTAGCCCTGTAGGCGATCTGCTGGTGGCGTGGGAGGCTGCGTCCTGGCGGCGGCCTGGCCTGACGGGATGAAGGCGTCGCCGGAAACCCTGCGGTGGGCGGCGCTGGAGGGCGGGGCGGCCTGGGTCTGGTCTTCAGCACATTCAGCTGGTCCTGGGCGGCCCCTGAGCAGGCCGGGCCAAACGTCGCGACGCACGCCTCTCATGAACACTTATTATAAATAAACTTACGTTACTGTTACTTGAGACAATCTTTCTTTTCGCCTTCAAATAGTTGCATAGAGATAAGGATTTAAGACTATAAAAATGTATTTTCGGCCTAGATACAACCAAGGATAATACACGTATAGTATCCTTGAGTATAGTATCCTTGGATACAACTGTGGTGCATCTCTTATGAAGCTAAGCGGCACTAGTGGCGTGGCTGGGCAAGCCCGGCAATTAGTTCTTTAAATAAAACTACTAATTCGCCCGCAATTGTGTGACCTTGGGATGGATCAGGCGACTTGACTGACTTTCTCATCGCTGACGATAGATTTATTTTTGCCTTTTTTATCTAAACCTTGCCAAACAATTTTCATAATTACACACGTGGCACACATGTACACACATCTATTGTATCTGTATGGAAACAATACACACCAGAGTACGTACACACATCTATTGCATAATGTAGTTTATATATTATGTACACACGCACACACTCGCACAGCTGTTGTCTGCCACTCACCATGGTGTGTTGCTGCGCCGCGGCCCACACGTCGACACAAACAAACACACACGCACGTGTGGTAATGTCACTGAGGGGGATGTGATAAAACTGCAGCGAGGGAGTGCGGCTGATCAGTGTTCCTTTGGCCCGCCTGAGGGTAGCACACCGTGACAGGACCAGGTATGGATCTCTCTCTGATCGTGGTCATCTCGCTACTTAATTTGCATAACTCAAAGCTATCATACGGGACAGGAGACAAATATACATCTTTGCAATATCACTTACGTGGGTGTGATTCTTGAAGAAAAAGTTTAAACACCAAAGGAATTTGTTTGTTTTGTCTGCACGATATCTGACGAAAAGTTGTCTTTCTAGTATTAGTGATACATGTCAATACCCTTCAGAATGCTGTGGGCGGGTCTGGTGTCGCTGGCCGCCGTGGGGTGCACCATGGCGGCGCAGAACATGGTGGCGTCGCGGGCGTGCTACCACCACGGCAATGACGGCGGCTCCATATATGACTTCCATGAACTAGACATTAACAAGACTGAGAACATCTCGTTGTCAGCTTACAAGGGCAAGGTGAGTGCGAGGCTTGGCTCAGCACCTCACCCGCGCTGTCATGCACCCTAACACCATCAAGCACTATTTCGCTGTAATTCCCTGGATGCTGATGGAATATATTATTGCAATCAACACGTTTTCGTAAGCATACCGTGGCTTCTTACATAGTTATGGTACCTAAATGTATGCCTGTATTCTTCATAGCTTCATTGTGTGTATTTTACTTGCGTTGTTTTCCTAGCTTTCCTCTCCAACACCCAGGTGGTGCTGGTCGTGAACGTGGCCACCTACTGAGGGCTGACCGGCCAGTACAAGGCCCTGAATGTGCTACAAAACTCCCTCGAGGACTTGGAGATCCTCGGGTTTCCTTGCAATCAGTTCGGGCTGGTGAGTGGCGGGCACTGTGTGTGTGGCGGCAGTGGCGAGGAGTGGCGGGCGTGCGATAGGGACAAGTGTGATCTGACCCAAAGTAACTATACAATATGGTATAGTTACTTTGACTTGACCAAGAGGGAGGAAATGCCTGTGACATCAGCAGGATGTTTTAGGAAAGTCAGTGAAAACTGCGTCTTATTCACTCACACACACACACACACACACACACACACACACACACACTGTCCCCCTTGAGCAAGGGGATGGGGGTGTATGGTTCTAGCATTACCCAAAGATCAATCGGTAATAATGAGCTCTGAGCTCGCACCGGGAGGGTAAAACTGCGATCGCGAGTTTGACTCGCGTGAACAAGACCATGTGTGAATGACACACACAAAACAATTTCGTGCAGGTAGGTTTTAACATTGTGATGGGCACGACTCCTGTCACATGTTATGAGTTCAGAACAAAAAGCAGCCTTCGTGTAAGGCCTCTGGGGACAGGAGGATGAGTCGTCTCTAGAGCGAAGTAATTGTTACTATTATAAATTAAACACGTTCCATTTGAGACATCATATGAGCACGAAGCAACGACATCAAGTGGTGACTGGGAAACAAAACAGGATTTCACAAGAATTTTCAGAGACATGAACCAAAGCAACAAAGCAAACATGAGCAAAGCAATGTTCTTCAAGGGTTTTTAGCGATAATAATCTTAATATAATAGCATCACTCAAGGCCATTTTGAACATTACCCTCAATAAAATCCTTCAAGATCCTTTAGTCTCACTCCAGCACCGTGTCTCCTCCCTCGCAGCAAGAGCCTGGAAACAACGGCCAGGAGATCATGAACGGCGTGCAGTATGTGCGTCCCGGCGGGGGTTTCCAGCCCTCCTTCACCATGTTCACCAAGGTGGAGGTGAACGGCAAGGACGCACACCCGCTCTTTACGTTCCTCAAGGTAAGACGCTGCTGCACGCTCATTACCTTCCTTCTCCTCATGTCAGTTTTGGGACTGATAATGAAGAGCTGTTTTTCCCCTTTTTTTGCAATATAGGTGTGTCACGCAGTGGCGTACCCAGAAAATTGAAAAGGGGGGGGCCAATATATATATTATATTATTATTTATATATATTTATATTGTTAATATTATATATATTTATTATACATATATATATATATATAAATATTATATATATATATTATATATATAATATATATATATTATATATATTATAATAAATATATAATTTATTATTATTTATTCTTTGCCAAAGGGGGGGTGGCATGGCCGCATGCACCCCCCCCCCCCTCGGCACGCCACTGTGTGTGTGTATGTATTCATTTAGTTGTATTTCTAGTTGCATTTTTTTTACAGGGCCTGAGCAACACTCGTGTGGCCCCGTCTCCACATCAACATTTATTTTATCATTCTTCCTTAGTCCTTAGTGTTGGCCGAAGCCACTACCCCGGGAGGCGGGTCACAAACCCCCGACTGACACCCGGTACCCATTCACTGCTGGGTGGACAGGGGCTCGGGTTTTAAGAAGACCGCCCGTCTGTCTTTGCTCCGCCCGGGGATCGAACCCGGGACTTCTCGGTTGTGAGCCGAGCGTGCTAACCCTTACACTACGAAGTTCCCTATGGATGTATGTGTGTGTGTGTGTGTGTGTGTGTGTGTGTGTGTGTGTGTGTGTGTGTGTGTGTGTGTGTAGACTTCTGTACATCATAGCTGGTTAGTAAGCAGTGATTACCAAAGCGTCAAACACCCAACAGGATGGCAACGATGGTTAGAAAGGCAGGTGCAAGTGTACATGGGAGGGAGTGAGCCTAAAGGTGGGTGGGTGAGGGAAGGAGATGGGGGTTGGGTTTACTTTGTGCACATGTTGGCCAGGTGCACCGTAGCCGTGCAGGTGTACCAGGTGGAGGAGTCACGCACCGCCCTTAGTAACACAGTCCCCCACCCCTCCACACAGGCCTTCTGCCCCGCCACCCGCAACGCCTTCGAGGACACCAAACGTTTGCACTACAGTCCGCTGCAGATGCACGACATTCGCTGGAACTGGGAGAAGTACCTCATCACCAAGAGCGGAAAGCCCTACATGCGCTACGACCCCACCACGAGGCCTGAGGACATCCGTGACGACATCATGTTCCTCCTGCAGCAGATCTCCTAAGGAGTCACGGGCACGCAGGGGATGGCGCCCCTTCGGCAGCGTGGCGCGCCGTGAGAGACTGCGTCCTGGCGGCGGCCTGGCCTGACGAGATGAAGGCGTCGCCGGAAACCCTGCGGTGGGCGGCGCTGGAGGGTGGGGCGGCCTGGGTCTGGTCTTCAGCACATTCAGCTGGTCCCGGGCGGCCCCTGTGCAGGCCGGGCCGAGCGTCGCGACGCACGCCTCTCACGACACACACACACACACCTGCTGCACGTCTACTTCAAAGAACATGCTTAACTTTCTGATGTATTCACCTGATTATCATGAAACGTTGATATAACACACACTTATACTTTGCTTCTGATTTTCCATTGGTTTAGCGTGCAATACCTTGACCATGACTTGTACAAGAAACATTCATAAATATATTGGTAAATTATGAAGCATAGTACAACACTGCATCAACCACTCCCATCAAGCTGTTCATAATCATAATCATGCTGTAAACCAGTGGAGTCAAACATGCGTTATCAAACAAGACGAGAATAAAGTTACCACATAAAGCACGTCTACCTTTCCTCCAGCAAATGTAAAGTTACAAGGTATGTACGTACACGCCTTGTCCCGCTATGGCATGCACATTGGGTGGCACCGTTTGAAGCCATAATGAAACGAGGAACGTAACAACAGTGTGTGTCATGACGTGATGGCGGAATTGCTGCTCCCTCTACAACACGAAGGACTTGCATACACGCTTCAATAGATTACAGGGTGTTGCGGCTGGAGGCATATAAGGATCAAGACCTGCTATCTCTGAGAAATACCGCTTAAAGCTACTCAAAAATGCAAAGAAAAAACATAACTATATCATAAAAATAGAAATGAATTGATTGATTTAATGCCAAAAAGGCGGAATTGTGCCAGACAACTAGAAATGGAAATCCAGATTCATTCGATCCTTCACTACTTGAGGTATGATGGGGTAGAACTTGGTAGAAGACGTAGAGGTTTTATGGACGAACACTCATCAATGTCAGCAGAGGAAGGGCAACACTCAATCATGGATACGGTCTGACCATCTCCATCCTGTGTGGCTCAGCGTCCCGTCCCTCAGAGAGACAACCCTTGCATAACTGAGTACAGAGGCGATGTTGGGTGACGCCTGTATTGTTGAACCATTGTGTTGACCTTGTGTTGCCGTGTCTATACAGCTGCTTGGGTGTGAAGATTTCTAACAGGTTGCCAGTCTCGAGGCTAATGAACTGTGTTATGACTTTCCCAATGTTGTTGAGCTTCTATAGTAGTAATAGTCGTAGATGTAGTAATTGTCGTTGCAGTAGTAGCATCAGTAGTAGTGGTATAGTAGAATAAGTCATGTAAATAATGATGATAATAACACTAATAATAATGACATCCTTCGTAAGTCAACCATCCTATTGCTTTTGAACCTGCAAGCATCTATGGAGCCACAGCGACCTACATAGAGGTATCAGCCAGAAATAGTGGTCTCTGTCTGTGCATACTCGCTCTCCGCCGCCTCAGGGCAACCCACGGGAGGCTCGAGAGGTATAACAAAGACTCCAGCCGAGGTTTCCCTTAAGGCATGGCTGAGAGAAAGAGAGACAACGAGAAACCTTAGATTAACCATGGACAGTAGGGGGTCGCCTGCCACCTGTCATTTCCTACCGTAAATAAAGACAATAAAACGGCATTAACTTTTATTATGGCCATTCACAGACCTTCTTTACAGGAACTCCACGTGTATATAGGTCTCACGGCCTCTTGTAGCTTCCTTATTTTCTTATGTTCATGCTCCGTGTGATGGTATGTACGGCGCCAATACTGCTGAGTAATGTGATCAGATCCTCACACCAAAACTAACGAAGAGTTACAATAAATAAACTAACGAGCGAAGGACATCACGTTTCTCAGGATTTGACAGGAACTACCACGTGTAGGTCTCGCGGCCTCTTGTAGCTTCCATATTTTCTTAGTGTTCTTATGTTCTTATGTTTGAAGGAGCGTATAACAGATGGCTTCCTTCACAGGGCAGGGAGTCTTTGGCGGATTGTTCAAAATCACTCCATTATCTCTCTCTCTCTCCCTCTCTCTCTGTTTTGTCTCCGCCTTCTCATTTACTTAAAATACCAGGAAAGAGGGAGAAAGGAAGGGAGAGGAGGCGAGAAGGGAGGGAAGGAGCGGGGCTGGGGTGATGGTGGCGCGAGGGTTCCGTGCTCCAGTCCGCCTTGATGAGGTCACTGCCCCGCTCGGCGATCATGATGGTGGGCGCGTGGGTGTTGCCCGCCATCACCTCTGGCACCACGGAGTAGTCGATCACGCGAAGACCCGATACCCCTCTTACCCTACACAGCGCACGCCAGGCCACGGGGAGATCGAGTACACGTCAGCACACTATCACACACACGCACACACACACACACGAATGCCAGCACACTATAACACACACGCACACAAACACGCACACACGAATGTAGAAAAAAAAAATAAGGAAACAAAGTATAGTAGTAACAATTAGTATAGTCAGCACATTATACACACACACACACACACACACACACACACACACACACTCGAGTGTAGAGAAGAAAGCATTAAGGAAACAAAGTATTATAAGTAAGGTAACAGAATGACCTAACTTAACTTCTCCGCTACAGTTTTCGATACTTTTGTTCTCACTTAACCCCCTCTCCCCCCCACACACATGTGCAAATATGTAACTTTTCCTTAATATCTCGTTAAGTCTATATTCAGCAAGTATCCTTAGCCTTAACAGGTAGTATCCTTAGCCTTAACAGGTATAGCGGGGAACAAGGCAGTTTAGGACATCTCGTACCTACAGTTAAGTACCTGTTTCATAATTATAATCTCACGTTAACACCCGTACTTCAGTAACAAGAACCAATAGTCGAGTAGGTTATTTGTCATCTTGCCATCCATACTGTTTCTAATTCACCCTTAATAACCTTCTAATCCTTCTAATTCACCCTTGATAACCTTCCAATCCTTCTAATTCACCCTTGATAACCTTCTAATCCTTCTAAATCACCCTTGATAACCTTCTAATCCTTCTAATTCACCCTTGATAACCTTCTAATTCACCCTTGATAACCTTCCAATCCTTCTAATTCACCCTTGATAACCTTCTAATCCTTCTAATTCACCCTTGATAACCTTCCAATCCTTCTAATTCACCCTTGATAACCTTCCAATCCTTCTAATTCACCCTTGATAACCTTCTAATCCTTCTAATTCACCCTTGATAACCTTCCAATCCTTCTAATTCACCCTTGATAACCTTCTAATCCTTCTAATTCACCCTTGATAACCTTCTAATTCACCCTTGATAACCTTCCAATCCTTCTAATTCACCCTTGATAACCTTCTAATCCTTCTAATTCACCCTTGATAACCTTCTAATCCTTCTAATTCACCCTTGATAACCTTCTAATCCTTCTAATTCACCCTTGATAACCTTCTAATCCTTCTAATTCACCCTTGATAACCTTCTAATCCTTCTAATTCACCCTTGATAACCTTCCAATCCTTCTAATTCACCCTTGATAACCTTCTAATCCTTCTAATTCACCCTTGATAACCTTCTAATCCTTCTAATTCACCCTTGATAACCTTCTAATCCTTCTAATTCATCCTTGCATCCACATTACATCGAACTAGTGAACCCTTTGCATCATTTTGATTACCACTCACCCACCTGCCTCAATCTCTAGTCCCTTCCTCCACGGTTCCACCCGAACCACCATGTCTAATGATGTCTTCCACCCATCCTCCACCCACCTGCTTCAACCTCTAGTCCCTTCCTCCACTCTAACCACCATGTCTTCCACCCACCTATCTCAATCACTACCCCTTCACTCCCTTCCTCCACCCAATCCACCATGTCTTCCACGCATCCTCCACCCACCTATCTCAATCACTACCCCTTCACTCCCTTCCTCCACCCAATCCACCATGTCTTCCACGCATCCTCCACCCACCTGAGTCTGTGATCCACCACGCCCAAGGGATCAGATGATGGCGCCATCTTGCAGCTTCCCGTAATGTGGAAGAATGTGTTAGTCATGTGGCGCACGAAACACTCCCAGTAAGCGTCACTCCCATACCAATGCCCCGCGCAGTCTGGCAGCGGCTGGAGAGGGACGAGATACGGAGGGAAGAAAGGGGGTAAGGTTATCGGATTTAAAGTGTTGGAAAAAGGCGGGAAAAGGAGGTATTAGTGTGTGAAATGTTGGAAAAAGGCGGGAAAAGTAGGTATATTTTTTATAGTAGTGTGTGAAATGTTGGAAAAAGGCGGGAAAAGTAGGTATATTTTTTATAGTAGTGTGTGAAAAATATATAGTATAGTAGTGTTGGAAAAAGGCGGGAAAAGTAGGTATATTTTTATAGTAGTGTGTGAAATGTTGGAAAAAGGCGGGAAAAGTAGGTATATTTTTATAGTAGTGTGTGAAATGTTGGAAAAAGGCGGGAAAAGTAGGTATATTTTTTATAGTAGTGTGTGAAATGTTGGAAAAAGGCGGGAAAAGTAGGTATTAGGGTGTGAAATGTTGGAAAAAGGCGGGAAAAGAAGGTATTAGGGTGTGAAATGTGAGGAAGATTAGGATTTTTGTTAGGAAATGATGAAAGGATTAAGAAATGTAAGAAAAAGGAAATTGAGGTTAATGCAAAACACCTGATTCAAAAGTGGTTTACAAGATGTTTCGACTCAGTGAACAATCTCGCAACGTTCGAGTCTCGCTTCAAGTCTCCACTGCAATTGTTGTCGATATTTCTTTGAATATTAAGATTATTACTATTGATCTGTGTAATTATGAGTCAATGCAAAGACTGGTCAATGCTTATAAGAATGCACTTCACAATACTGAAAGAATCGTATGTTGCTTTTATGAAAATTGATGTTTAGTTGAATGTTCCGAAGCTTATCAACCCCTTCACGCCCAGATCATTACATTAATATATAAAATTGTCTGCTGTCAGCCATAAAATTACGAAAAGTAGCTAAATATACCAAATGAGTTAGTCGGCAAGGGTACTAAACAGGTCCTATCTATAAAACATTGCTTATAGTCACTAAAAATAGTCTAATGGTATCCAAATTACAATGGAAATTACGTTCTGGGTCTCAAGGGGTTAATAAGCGAATCGGTACAGTATCTCTTATCTCACTCTTATTCACCCTCCAGGAATTGTTCATCTTAGTGTGTGAACAAGGAAGATAAGATAAGATTTTCATCCTATCTAGACACTTTGCAAGTACCAACTACAAGGTTATTGACTATACAAAGCGCCGCCACGTCAGCATGAACTAGGCGGACTCGAACCGCTGACCGAATGCACAGGGACGCTGCACATTGGGAACTCACGTCTCTACCAACCTTGCACCCTGACGGGCTGTGAACAAGGAAGGAGTTTAGTTTCATCGCTAAGGGTATGTTGTTAGTCATTGGATGTTAGAATGAGCGTCCAAAACAAAACTGATAATGATGATGATGAAGATCTTACAATAATTCACAAATACTATGATTATTACAATAGTCGTGACACGCAGTAAGGGAGGTGTGCTCGTAGGGTCCTGTCTCTATATCTCTTGCTGTCAAGTTTAGATTTAACCCCTTGAGACCCAGAACGTAATTTCTATTGTAATTTGAGTGCCATTAGAAGATTTTTAGTGAATATATGCAATATTTTATAGAATATGACCTGTTTAATATTTTTGTCGACTAACTAATTTGGTATATTCAGTTACTGTTCGTAATTATATGGCTCTAAAACACACAATTTGTTATAGCAAAGGAAAGATCTGGGCGTGAAGGGGTTAAATTCATGAATAGTCTTGACTTGGACTATCATTCTCTTCCTCACGGGTGTTCCAAACTTCAATAATTAGGCTAGACATGGGAAGCTGTATTTCTCGACGTCCCTCAGGCGATGTGATGTGATGATAAAATGTGCGACCTAAATGTCCTCTCTTATCGCACGCAGAAGCAAATCGATAAAAGGTATCTTAACCCCTTGACGCCCAGATCCTTCCTTTGCTATAAAAAACCGTCTGATGTTAGCCATAAAATCACGAAAAAAAGTAACTGAATATTCCAAATTAGTTAGTCGCCAAGGAATCTAAGCAGGTCATATCTATATAATTTTGCTTATGTTCATTAAAATTGTCTAATGGTACCCAAATTACAATGGAAATTACGTTCTGGGCCTCAAGGAGTTAAGCCCTACTATAAGGATTACCTTTTCTGCGTCGTCTATAAGGTATGTGATCCTGCACTACGCAAAACATTAAGCAGTGTTCCCTTTTAACCCCTTCATGCCCAGATCTTTCCTTTGCGATTATAGTTTCGTCTGTTAGCCATTACGAAAAGTAGCTCAATATACCAAATTAGATAGTGGACAAGGGTATTAAACAGGTCATATCCATAGAGTATTGCTTACATTCATTAAAATAGTGTAATAGTAGCCAAATTACAATGGAAATTACGTTATGGGCCTCAAGGGGTTATAAGCACAGTACTCCATAAGGCCGCCGTGTTGTCCCTTCCTCCACGTGGAAGGGACATTGACTCCACTCCTCCTCCTCCTCCTCCTCCTCCTCCTCCTCCTCCTCTCTCTTCCTCCTTCATCTATCTGCTCATTCAAACCTCTCGTCTTAGGAGGTGAGCAGAGCGATGTGGCTAAAGGGAGGTGACTACATGGATATTATTTAAGATTAGATGATCAAGAGCTTACCTTATCAAAGAACTTGGCCTTGTATTTGTTGGCGAAGACAGACGTGCTGCCGAGCTTCAGGGCAAACTTCACACCTGGTCAGAGGAAGTTGACGTCAAGAACAGGTAATCAAATCAATTCCTTAATCGAGAAACCTTAGTATAAAGAAAGTATATAAACCTTAGTATATAGAAACCTTATGTATGACTTGACAATTCACTACTGGAACTTCACCTCACGCAGAAGTTTGAGATCAATATTCAATTTTTCTACCATATTCGAAAGACAACGAAAATAAATAGTTATAGAAATAAGCAAGAAAAAAAGACTAGCAACGTGAAGAAGAAAGGAAGGAAGGAAGGAAGGAAGGAAGGAAGAAAGGAAGGAAGGAAGGAAGGAAGGAAGGAAGGAAGGAAGGAAGGAAGGGAGGAGGGAAGGGAAGAAGGAAGGAAGGAAGGAAGGAAGGAAGGAAACAAGGAAGGAAGGAAGGGAGGGAAAGAAGGAAGGAAGGAAGGAAGGAAGGAAGGAAGGAAGGAAGGAAGGAAGGAAGGAAGGGAGGGAAGGAGGGAAGGGAAGAAAAGGAAGGAAGGAAGGAAGGAAGGGAGGAAGAGGAGAGGAGGGAAGAAGAAGAAGACAACAAATAGGAGTTATAACGAGAGGTAAAGTAATCATAATGAACAACACTAGAAGACAATAACTAATACAAAAAAGAGCAGACCCCTTCTCTTAATGTCTTCTTTATAGGGATGGGCAACTAAGCGGGTTTTTCATCTTATCTATTTATCGGGCCTCTTGTTTTATGCCCTTGGCCAGTCCTTTGTGATGTAAAAATAAATAAAAAGTTTGTATGAAATTAGTAACAAAAGTAATAATAGAAGACAAGGAAGAAGATGAGGAGGAGGAGAAGGAGGAGGAGGAGGAGGAGGATTACATAGGATTACATAGGAGTAACAGACACCAGGAGACCTATTGGTCCATAGCGAGGGTATCTGCTGAACTACTACTAACTATCAACTACTTGTAAGAAAACAGTTGGAAAATGATACCATGTCCCTAAAGAGGATAGGAACATGGAAGTTTCATAGTGCAGAATGATAGGATATGAAAAATACTAACTACAACTACCACTACCACTACAACTAATCGATACGGGGGACTAGATACGAATTCGCACTATCAATACCCATTTACTTTACAGTGCGCGTCAAGTCTGTTTTTGAATGTAGTTATTGTGTTGGCTCCGACAACATTTGCTGGTAACTTGTTCCATCGATCAACGACTCTAACAATGAAATAATTTTTACGGAGATCGGTGATGCAACGTTGACCGTTTAGTTTTAAACCATTATTTCTTGTTGTCACTTGAGTTGAAAGCTCGAATAGGTCCAGGAGGAGGAGGAGGAGGAGGAGGAGGAGGAGGAGGAGGAGGTGAAGAAGTGTAATAGAGAAGAAGAAGGAGGAGTAGAAGAAGTAAATGATATGGAAGTAGTAGTAGTAGTAGTAGTTGTAGTAGAAATAGTAGTAGTAGTAGAAGTAGTAAAAAAAAAAAAAAAAAACTCACCTTCGACCAGTGTCTTCACGTCATCAGGATCGGCGAGCAGCTGAGGGTCTATAAGCGGGTCGTCGTTGGGGTCTCGGGACTGCAGCCTGATGGTTCCGCGACTCTTGGGACGCAGCAAAATCGGTCGGATCGTAAACCCTTCCCGGCCATAGATTTCATGAGTGTACTCTTCGAATTTCTGTAGAAGAGAAAATGGGCGTTGACATCAAAACCAAAGACCCTTGAGACCCAGAACGTAATTTTCATTGTAATTTGGCTACCATTAGACGATTTTTAGTGACTATAAGCAATATTGTATAGCTATGACCTGTTTAGTATCCTTGTCCACTAACTAATTTGGTTTATTCAGTTACTTTTCGTAATTTTATGGCTCCACAACAGACATTTTTTTTATAGCAAAAGAAAGATCTGGTTGTGAAGGGGTTAAAAGGAGATGATCAAAGAGCTGATGTAAGATGACTATATAGAGTTAATACTGGAGATGACCAAAGAAGATAACTATATATGACCTAGAGGAGGTAGCTAAACATAGGTAACTTTAAAAGGAGATGATCAAAGAGCTTATGTAAGGAGATGATATGACAGAGTTAATACCAGAGATGATCAAAGAAGATGACTACAAGATGACCAAAGGAGGTAACTAAAAGCAGGTAACTCAAGTGAAGTGTTCCAAGAGAGATGACTTCAGAAAAGTTGCTGATGGGAGATGACTAAAAGGAGGTCATTTATGGGAGCTTACCAAAAGGAGACTAAAACTTAGACGACAAAGTAATGCCCTGAAACCAGTAAGTTGAGATCACCTTCCATTCTTTCATGGTTTATATTTATCTTTAGCTTACATAGATTTAAGAGTATCGAGGTAAAAGGAGATCATTGTACCAAAACCTCACCTATAAACACGTTCTACACTCACACTTCACATTCCCATAACCCATGCAAGCAGGAACCACTCTTATAGCCCAACGTTCCTTCCACTCTTAAGCCCAACGTTCCTTCCACTCTTAAGCCCAACGTTCCTTCACTCTTAAGCCAACGTTCTTCCACTCTTATAGCCCAACGTTCCTTCCACTCTTATAGCCCAACGTTCCTTCCACTCTTATAGCCCAACGTTCCTTCCACTCTTATAGCCCAACGTTCCTTCCACTCTTATAGCCCAACGTTCCTTCCACTCTTATAGCCCAACGTTCCTTCCACTCTTATAGCCCAACGTTCCTTCCACTCTTATAGCCCAACGTATCCTTCCACTCTTATAGCCCAACGTTCCTTCCACTCTTATAGCCCAACGTTCCTTCCACTCTTAAGCCCAACGTTCCTTCCACTCTTATAGCCCAACGTTCCTTCCACTCTTATAGCCCAACGTTCCTTCCACTCTTATAGCCCAACGTTCCTTCACTCTTATAGCCCACGTTCCTTATCTATAGCCCAACGTTCCTTACCTATACCAAATCTTCATTTTAGCCAACGTTCACTCCTGAAATTATATTACAGAACACGGAAAATAACACAAAATACCACAAATCAACGAAAAGTTTATACAGGGTTCATAAATCATTTGAATAACTCTTCCACTTCTACGACATTAAGTACAAAGTGCTGGAAAGTCATGCATTCCACTCTGACCTTCATATCCAGACCCCATAAGGCAGGGTTCAGCGTGCCCTTATCATAAGCAATGGTGGCGGAGTTGAAGAAGACCTGGATGTCAGGCCACATTGGGTCACCCTCCGGCCTGACCTTGACCCAGGCGTTAACGGAGTTCAAGGGCCCTGTGCCGATGGGTCCTGCAGGGGTCAGAAGGAAGGAAGGAAGGAATGAAGGAAGGAAGGAAAGAACGGAGGAAGGAAGGAAGGAAGGAAGGAAAGAAGGGAGGAAGGAAGGAAGGAAGGAAGGAAGAAAAGAAGGAAGGAAGGAAGGAAGGAAGGAAGGAAGGAAGGAAGGAAGGAAGGAAGGAAGGAAGAAAAGAAGGAAAGAAGGCAGGAAGGAAGGAAGGAAGGAAGGAAACAAGGGAGGAAGGAAGGAAACAAGGGAGAAGGAAGGAAGGAAGGAAGGAAGGAAGGAAGGAAGGAAGAAGGAAGGAAGGGAGGAGGGAAGGGAAGGAAGGAAGGAAACAAGGAAGGAAGGAAACAAGGAAGGAAGGAAGGGAGGAAGAGAAGAGGAGGGAATTTGAAATGTTAGATAAATGCAAATAGAAAAAAGACGAACAAAGGTAAAAAAAATGACAGCTATATTCCATTCAATCTATCTATCAATCTATCAATATTTTTCCTTTTTCAATTTCCCAGAGGAGGCAGGACCCACTCACCCATGGAGCTTTAGTTTAGTTTAGTATATAGAGCTTTATATATTATCCTTGCACTCACCCTTCTTGGATAGCTTGTACTGCAGGACTGAGGAGAGCCCGAAGGTATCAACGAGGCTGTTGAGGGTGACGAGTTTCTTGGTGGTCCAACTGAGACCCAAAACCTCCAAGTGGTCATGAACGTTCAGCCCCACGCCAGGCAGGTCAACCACCACTGGAATCTGAACCACACAGATGGATAGATGGATTTTATTGACCGCAAAAGAACATGAGAACATAAGAAAATAAGGAAGCTACAAGAGGCCGCGAGACCTACACGAGGTAGTTCCTGTTACTTTACACTACTATACCTACTTCCACCACTCTTCCCCATCCATGAATTTATCCAGACTCCTTTTAAATATTCTTATTGACTCCGCATTGACCATTTGACAACTGAGTCCATTCCAATCATTGACCACCCTATTCATTTCCTCTATTGACCGCAGCAAGTATAACGTTAATAAAGTAAATTAACAACACATAACACAGCATTTAATATCAACACGTAAATCCAAATGGTCTCAAATCAGCAGTCCATGTATTTATCCAACAAAGTTTTGATATACATAGTAATTTACAAACACTGGTGATCTGAAAAGACTGCTAATAATGTTTTAAAATGTCACAAAACAAGTACTCAATTGATCTAAAATGATAAGTATCTCTAACACACACACACACACACACACACACACACACACACAAACACACACACACACACACACACACACACACACACACACACACACACACACACACACACACAGACACACACACACACAGTTATAATGGTAATTCCACCCTCTACAAGTGTTCTGGATTTTCAACACACACGCCTTTTCGTTACCGCTATTATTACACGTCTTCTCAATTTCCATGCCATACACGTCCTGCTCAGTGACACTTTACACGCCCTCTCATTCTTAAACATGCTCGAACACGTTATCTTATAGACATATCTGATATGGTGCTAATGGGGCGATCACACTGGCCCGAATGAGCTTCCGTTTGTTTTCTGTATACGAAAGTGGTGTGATTTTTTAAACTGGCCGAATGTCCCTCCGAATGTGTTTTCCCCAATGAATCACCGAATGCTCCGTTCCAGTATTCTTTCAGAACATTTTTCGAACTGCTCGTGTACTTCCAGAATGCACAGTATGTTCCGTAGGCTTTCCAAACGTTCGGCGGCATAAATGAAAAAAATCCGGAAAGGATACTGAAAAGGGTTGGGCAAGCATTCGTCATGTTCTGGGTCCATTCGGGGTGTTCGGAAAGAACCCAGCACCTCCAAATTTTCATTCCGAATGCACCAAGAACTAGACGCATGCTTCCCGAACGTTTTCCGTACATGGCCGTATGCTCCTAGAATGCTTCCCGAATACTTCCCGAATACACATGGACGCCACATTCGGATGGTCGATGAAAATTATTTTGAGCATGCACAACAAATTTTTGGAGCTACCGAATGCCGTTCCGTATGTATCCGTACGGAGCCGAACAGCCAGTATGCTCCTAGAACACACCGAATGCTTCCCGAACATGATCCGTTCGCTCCCCGAACACCCAAATTCCTATTCAGAAAACAAACGGAATGGCATTCGGCCCAATGTGATCGGGTCATTAAAGGAGAAGGAGGAGGAGAAGGAGGAGAAACTGGAGGAAGAGGAGGAGGAGGAGAAACTGGAGGAAGAGGAGGAGGAGGAGGAGGAGGAGGAGGAGGAGGAGGAGGAGGAGGAGGAGGAAAAACTGGAAGAGGAGGAGGAGGACAAGACAGGGGAGGAGGAGGAGAAGGAACTGGAGGAAGAGGAGGAGGAGAAAAAGACAGAGGAAAAGGAAGAGGAGGAACTAGAGGAAGAGGAAGAGGAGGGCTTGTCATACCTGATGGTCCTGGAGGTGGTCTCGAGGCCCAACCCCGGACAGCATCAGCAGCTTGGGCGAGGCGATGGCACCCGCAGACAGGATCACCTCCCGACTCGCCCCGACCGTCATCACCTGCAACAGATAGACAGATAGATATTTTATTGTCCACAAAAATGCATGAAAAGAAGTTACATAATATACCAAAATCACTCATGGACCAGAAATTTACTCTAATCAATAATTAACAAAAGTGTCAAGTGTCTATATACATTTTTATATGGGAAACGTTGTGACGCCTTAGTATTATTTTCACATTAAAATTATACTTCCATCTATAATAATATAAGCGAAAGTGTGTGTTGTGTATGTGTGTCTCTGTGTGTGTGTGTGTGTGTGTGTGTGTGTGTGTGTGGTATAGGTTCCGCCCCCCGTGGCGGAATCCCATCATATACCACATTTTTGGAATCAGGTTGACCAGGGAAGGTTTTAAGCCCACTTATGAGATGATCCGATCACTTTTTTTTTTTTTTTTTTTAGCAGCCTATTAGCGATAATTTTGAAAAAAAGTGGTTTGCGAGAATTGAAGGAAACCTTGACGTAGGGTGATGGGTAATTGGTGAGTGAATGGGTGGGGTGATGGGTAATGGGTGTGGGGTGATGGGTGAGTGAATGGGTGGGGGTGATGGGTGATGGGTGAGGGAATAGATGGGGGGTGATGGGTAATGGGTGAGTGAATGGGTGTGTGGTGATGGGTAATGGGTGAGTGAATGGGTGGGGGGTGATGGGTAATGGGTGGGTGATGGGTTGGGTGGTGATGTGGGATGGATGGTTGGCGTTAATACATACATTTCTACATCCATGATTTCAGGAAAGTTAGAAGGGGCTATCTGGAGAGTCTGTGTTTGGTGGGCCGAAGGCCCACCAATAGCCCTCCGCAGGAGCTAGCCAAAAAGCCCGCCCGGCAGGTGCGGCTTTGCGGCTAGTGTATATATATGTCATTTCCTATCAGCCCGATCTATAATTCAACAACACTACTAAAAACAAATATTCAAATCTAATTTAACAATTAACGCATATCAGATACATAAAATAAGATTACATTCTCACAAAATGTACAAGTCTCCTTCATTACAAAATTAACTCCTTCTCATCACCCACACATCCACGCATACAAACACCACTTGTTTCAACACCGACACATCCGTTTCATTTACTTGCATATCTACCTAATATTAACATGGTCTACCTTAAAAAGCCTCGTTTTCTATAGTACAAAACAAAAGCATGAACTAAACTTATTCTTCATAGAGCTCACACCTACCTCGCCGTTGTACAGGAATTTGACCCCCGTCGCTCTCTTGTCCTTGTTGAAAAGAATCTGGAAGGGTGAATGGGTATTAGAAGGAGGAGGAGGAGGAGGAGGAGGAGGAGGAGGAGGAGGAGGAGGAGGAGGAGGAGGAGGAGGAGTTGGTAGGGGTGATAGGGAGAGGAGAAAAACGATAATGTATGAAAAAATATACAGCTAGCGACGTGTTGATTTTGAATGATTTTACAATAACATCCTACTTGCATTTATACTTCCAATCTTCATCTGCCCCTAATCCCTCCTTACTTTGCATAAATCGATGTATTTTACTATGTTTATGCACTACAGCAATGATGGCCTTTCAAACTTCGACCAGTGGTGTATCAGTTTATCACTTTTTACCTACACTATCACTATGGATGTGGTAGTGATAACCTCTTAGTACAGTACGTGGTGATTTTTATTCATATCTGCTATAATTATGAAGAAAGACAGAAAACTCACAGCTGAGGACTTAATCAATCATCAGAGAGGGGTTTCTGCCATCTACATGTGATAAGTGTTAGAAGAATGATAACACCGTCCTCTGTCAGTAAGCTTACGGACTATTTTACAGAATACAATGCCATCTGTTGGTGAGTCTTTGAACTAATGTATGACTGACACTCACATCTACGTAGTGGTTGGATATAACACTTTTTTTTATAATATAATTAGCACTTGGCGTAGAAAAATATACTAAAACACTCGTTACGACCACTCAATTTCACTTCATTCCTGTAGTTTCATCTTTACATCTATTTTTTATTACAAGTTTACAAATTTTACAAGTTTATTAAAGAAAGGGGGGGGAGATTATAGAGAAGGGGGGGAGATTATAGAGAAGGGGGGAGATTATAGAGAAGGGGGGAGATTATAGAGAAGGGGGGAGATTATAGAGAAGGGGGGAGATTATAGAGAAGGGGGGAGATTATAGAGAAGGGGGGAGATTATAGAGAAGGGGGGAGATTATAGAGAAGGGGGGAGATTATAGAGAAGGGGAGGAGATTATAGAGAAGGGGGGAGATTATAGAGAAGGGGGGAGATTATAGAGAAGGGGGGAGATTATAGAGAAGGGGGGAGATTATAGAGAAGGGGGGAGATTATAGAGAAGGGGGGAGATTATAGAGAAGGGGGGAGATTATAGAGAAGGGGGGAGATTATAGAGAAGGGGGGAGATTATAGAGAAGGGGGGAGATTATAGAGAAGGGGGGGTGTACAAGAATAAAAGAACACAGAAATACAGAACAAGGTTGAACATTTTTGATGAAATATAAGTAAACATCAGAAAGAATCCTGTGTGAAGGACTTAAGGACTTACCTGCAGGACGTTGGCGCCGTGTAGGATGTGCAGGTTGTGGCGGGAGGAGGCAGGCCTGAGGTACTCCTTCACCACCGAGGACCTCACGCCGTCGCGGATGTTGAAGATGGCCTGAGAGAATCCTACGGGAGGAACGTTGGTTAGAAAAATTCCTTAGAAAAAATGAAAGTTTTCCCCTTTTCTTCCTCTAGTTCCTCTTCTTCCTTTTCCTCTTCCTCTTCCTCTTTCTCCTCCTCCTCCTCTTCTTCTTCCTTCAGTTCCTTATCTTCCTCCTTCTCCTCCTCCTCCTCCTCTTTCTCTTAATCTTCCTATAAATCCTTCATACTAACCGGGGATCACTGATTGCATTTCCTTACATATTTTTCCTTCCTATGATTTTGAACATAGAAAGAAGCGTGTTTAGTGATTTTGAACACAGAAAGAAGCGTGTTTAGTGATTTTGAACACAGAAAGAAGCGTGTTTAGTGATTTTGAACACAGAAAGAAGCGTGTTTAGTGATTTTGAACATAGAAAGAAGCGTGTTTAGTGATTTTGAACACAGAAAGAAGCGTGTTTAGTGATTTTGAACACAGAAAGAGGCGTGTTTAGTGATTTTGAACACAGAAAGAAGCGTGTTTAGTGATTTTGAACACAGAAAGAAGCGTGTTTAGTGATTTTGAGCACAGAAAGAAGCGTGTTTAGTGATTTTGAACACAGAAAGAAGCGTGTTTAATGATTTTGAACATAGAAAGAAGCGTGTTTAGTGATTTTGAACACAGAAAGAAGCGTGTTTAGTGATTTTGAACACAGAAAGAAGCGTGTTTAGTGATTTTGAACACAGAAAGAAGCGTGTTTAGTGATTTTGAACACAGAAAGAAGCGTGTTTAGTGATTTTGAACACAGAAAGAAACGTGTTTAGTGATTTTGAACACAGAAAGAAGCGTGTTTAGTGATTTTGAACACAGAAAGAAGCGTGTTTAGTGATTTTGAACACAGAAAGAAGCGTGTTTAGTGATTTTGAACATAGAAAGAAGCGTGTTTAGTGATTTTGAACACAGAAAGAAGCGTGTTTAGTGATTTTGAACATAGAAAGAAGCGTGTTTAGTGATTTTGAACATATAAAGAAGCGTGTTTAGTGATTTTGAACACAGAAAGAAGCGTGTTTAGTGATTTTGAACATAGAAAGAAGCGTGTTTAGTGATTTTGAACATAGAAAGAAGCGTGTTTAGTGATTTTGAACATAGAAAGCGTGTTTAGTGATTTTGAGAACTGTATACTGACTTGAATTTATGGTAGATTTTAAAGAAACATTAAGAAGTCCTTTTTTCTTAATATTTTTTAGCCTTTGGTCGTAGTTGTTGTCTCTCACCTATGCTTTCGGGCACAGAAAGAAGCGTGTTGGATGACGTTCAGACCTCTAATGACTTGAATTTATGATAGTTTTTGAGGGTAAATTGAAATTCTTTTTTTTTCTATTCCTTAGCCTTACACTTTCCCTTATCTTTGAACAACATGTCATAGTTTTTTAGGGTAAATTGAGTCTTATTTTCTATTCCTTAGCCTTACACATTCCCTTATCTTTGAGTAACATGTCACCCCCTTACCAAGTTGCTCAGGGCCATTGACGTCGATGAACGAATAGCCCAACTCCTGCCCGCCCTGTATGTAGGCCTCGGTGAGGGGCGTGATGGGCGCAGGGGTGACGCCGATGGGACCCCCATGCCCGTAGTAGGCAGCTGGAAATAGAGAGGCGTCACCACATCACCACACCACCACCAGGCACCAGTCACTACACCACCACCAGTCACCACACCACCACCAGGCACCAGTCACTACACCACCACCAGGCACCAGTCACTACACCACCACCAGTCACTACACCACCACCAGTCACCACACCACCACCAGGCACCAGTCACTACACCACCACCAGTCACCACACCACCACCAGGCACCAGTCACTACACCACCACCAGTCACTACACCACCACCAGTCACCACACCACCACCAGGCACCAGTCACCACACCACCACCAGTCACCAGTCACTACACCACCACCAGTCACCATCCACCATCATTCCGAATGTAGGAGAGAAAATTACTAGAAAATACATGATCTAAAGTTCTGAACCCTATAAAACTATTAAATCTACAGAAATCCAAAAGTATCGAAAGTAATATAACAGAGTAACCTATCGAACGTAACCATAACTTTTGGTCCGTGACTTAATTTTCTTGATTCTTTCCTATTACAATATATATCATTCTTGTATATATCTCGATGGTTTGTAGCACGAGACACGAAGCTTGGAAAATGTCACAACATAGCTTAGTCACACACACGCACGCTGTCACACACACATACACACACACACACAAGAACTATGGATGAATGATAAAATGTAGCAATGGAGACGGGGCCATACGAGTAAAATAGGCCCTGTAAAATACAACTAGATGAATACTACTAGATGAATACACACACACACACACACACACACACACACACACACACACACACACACACACACACACACACACACACACACACAACACACACCACACACACACACACACACACACACACACACACACCACACACACACAGTCACACAAACACACACACGTCACACACACACACACACACACACACACACCACACACACGTCACACACTCATGTCACACACACACACACACAACACACACACACACACACACACTAACACACACACAAACACACACACACACACACATTCACACAAACACACACACACACACACACACACACACACACACACACACACACACACACACACACACACAAAGAGGCCACCGGCACTACCTGTCTCCCCGAAGCCGCGGTAATCCTCGAGCTTGATGAAGTAGGGCAGCACACTCTCGTAGTCCCAGCCGGGGTTGCCCAGGGCGGCCCACCGGTCGAAGTCCCGCCTGTTGCCGCGCACGTAGAACATGGCGTTCACGGTGGAGCCGCCCCCCAGCACGCGACCTTGGTGCTGCCGCGCCGCCTGAAACTGTACTTTGCTGAAATTTCCACGCATGGGGTTTCAACGTTCACCAACTGGCTGTCTGTGCTGCATATCTCTCAGCTAACTCCTCGGACTAGGTAAAATTCTTCGACTATTTGACATCCAAAGTGGAACACATCACATCTCATTTTCCTTTTGCAGAAATGTTCATTCCTGAGGATTTCAATGTTCACCACCAGCTTTGGCTATCATCTTCTTTCACTGACCAACCTGGTGAACAAGCCTACAACTTTGCTATCCTCCATGCATGCTTTTACTATCATTAGGTATTACAGAGAAGAAACACGAAGAAATACCAAAAAGGCCACATTAAGACCACGCATAATTATTCATGTGTATCTTTAAAACAATGGAAGAATATAAAACAAGTGATCAGAAACGAAACACGACAAAAAAGTCGGGCAGGGATGATAACCCCTGCCCAAGATGACTCAGTAGAGAGGAAAGTGTCCTGGAGAAAATTTGTCCACGCTTGTAACGAACGCTGTGGTGGTCGCCTGGGGCCGTTCTGTAGCTCATTTGAAAGCTCTCGTCGTGCTCCAGGTGGACAAAATCGTAGTTTATTCGATTTCTCAATTCCAATATTCGAAAACGATCGTCAAAGTTTAGTACTGAGAGACACCCATCTGGTTGTGTGCGCACGCTTAGTTGTGCCTGAAACGTCGGCTTCAACATTTCACATGGAAAAGGAGAGAAACAAGTAGAAAATGCTTCAGAGTAGCCCTGAAGACATGAAAAAGGGAAGATGACTCTTGCGGGTGTTGTTTTGTAGATCAAGAAGTGTCAAGAAGAAGGGAAACAAGGCTAGTGTGGACATGGGAAAGATTGCGAAAGAATAGAAATAAGGTGGCAAAGATGCCTTTGGACATGAGAAAGATTTGGAAAGGAAAGAAACTAGGTGTCACTCAACATTTGTCCTTTGCCGACTGATACCACTCGTGGTAGGACAAATGTTGAGTGACACCTAGTTTCTTTCCTTTCCAAATCTTTCTCATGTCCAAAGGCATCTTTGCCACCTTGTTTCTATTCTTTCGCAATCTTTCCCATGTCCACACTAGCCTTGTTTCCCTTCTTCTTGACACTTCTTGATCTACAAAACAACACCCGCAGAGTCATCTTCCCTTTTTCATGTCTTCAGGGCTACCCTGAAGCATTTTCCACTTGTTGAATATAAATGGGTACAGTTCTACATAAGAGAAAGTAATAGCGTCATAAAAAAGGTACACCATCAAGGTACCACATATGAGCCACAGGTAACCCCACTATCTGTACCGCAGCCACAGGTAACCCCACTACCTGTACCGCAGCCACAGGTAACCCCACTACCTGTACCGCAGCCACAGGTAACTACACTACCTGTACCGCAGCCACAGGTAACCCCACTACCTTTACCGCAGCCACAGGTAACCCCACTACCTGTACCGCAGCCACAGGTAACTACACTACCTGTACCGCAGCCACAGGTCATTACACCACCTCACACTGCTATTTTAGGCCATACATTGTTTTTACCTCGTGCTGTTGCCTAGAGAAAGAACATGACTATACTGCGTTGATGGCCTAGTGTTGAAAATTACTGAAAAAACTCTAACACATCCACACACACTAAACTCTGGAACTCCCTTTCTGTTTCTATTTTTCCACCTTCCTACGACTTCAATATTTTCAAGAGAGGAGAGTAACAAGACACCTCCCGAACTAAATTGCCCCCTCCCCCTCTTTTTATACCCTCTTACTGTTTTTTATATAGGCCCTGACAATTTAGCGGGCTTTTTTTTTTCTTTTTTTTTGCCCTTGGTCAGTCCTTTGTAACGTATAAAAAAAATAAAAAAATAAAAAATAAAAAACTCACGGACTTACTTTATTGGCGAAGTTTTGCGAGCTGTAGTTCTGCGGGGTGGTTTTGTAGCCCCAGTTCTCCTTGTACCCCGGGACGAGGGCGATGGCCAAGATGCTCGGCACAAAGGACTCCAGCTCCGGGACTCCGCCAACCTCCAGCAGCAAGACCCGCCACTCCTCCCTCTCCGTCAGGCGCGATGCCAACACACAGCCCGCCGCGCCGCCCCCCACTGCCACGCCGCAAGGTTAACAGGTGGAAAAAAAAGGAAAAAAAGAAAATAAAGATTAACATGTAAAAAAGTTACTCCTAAAAAACAACCCAAAAAGGTTAAAAGGGTGAAAAAATATGAAAAAATATGGAAAAACGAAACGAAAAGTCAACATGAGAGAAAGTTACTCCTAAAAAACAAGCCAACAAGGTTAAAAGGTTGAAAAAAATAAGGAAAAACGAAAAGAAAAATGAACATGAGACAGAGTTACACCTAAAGACAAGCCAACAGGTAAAGAGTGAATAATTAGCAGGTAGAAGTTATAAAAAAAATAATAGATGAACGATAATAAAGACATGAAAGAATATAAATTATTTTTAGGAAGACTTAATAAAGCAGTGAAGGTGAACAGGGAAAATGTTTACCCACAAAAGAGGAATGAAAAAAAAGATGAAATGCAAGAAAAATATTAAACAGTACGAAATTTGTGAAACGATAATCTGACGAAAAAAAAGTAAGCGGAAACACACACACACACACACACACACACACACACACACACACACACACACACACACACACACACACACACACACACAATACCACACACACACACAACACACACACACAACACACACACACACAACACACACCACACACACACACACACACACACACACACACACACACACACACACAGGTAAGAAACAAGTGAATGAAACAATAAAAAAACAGAAACACCAAACACGACAATAACAACAACAGATAGGAGTAGTAGCAGTAGCAGTAGTAGTAGTAGTAGTAGTAGTAGTAGTACTAGTAGTAGTGTTAATATTAGTATCAGTAGGAGTAGTAGTAGTGGTAGTAGTAGTAGAAGTAGTAGTAGCAGCAGCAGCAGTAGTAGTAGTAGTAGAAGTAGTAATAATAGTAGTAGTAGCAGTAGTAGTAGTAGTAGTAGTAGTAGTGTTATTATTAGTATCAGTAGGAGTAGTAGTAGTGGTAGTAGTAGTAGAAGTAGTAGTAGTAGAAGTAGTAGTAGTAGTAGTAGTAGTAGTAGTAGTAGTAGTAGTAGTAGTAGTAGTAGTAGTAGTAGTAGTAGTAGTAAGTAGTAGTGTTAAGTATTAGTTAGTAGTAGTAGTAGTAGTGTAGTAGTAGTAGTATAGTAGTAGTAGTAGTAGTAGATAGTAGTATAGTGTAGTGTAAGTATGTAGTATAGTAGTAGTAGTAGTATGTAGTAGTAGTAGAGTAGTAGTAGTAGTATAGTATAGTATCAGTGGGAGTAGTAGTAGTGGTAGTAGTAGTAGAAGTAGTAGTAGTAGAGTAGTAGTAAGTAGTAGTAGTAGTAGTAGTAGTAGTAGTAGTAGTAGTAGTAGTAGTAGTAGTAGGTAGTAGTAGTAGTAGTAGTAGTACAGTAGTAGTGTATATATATTAAGTATCATATAAGTAGTATAGTAGTATAGTAGTAGTAGTAGTAGTAGTAGTAGTAGTAGTAGTAGTAGTAGTAGTAGTAGTAGTAGTAGTAGTAGTAGTAGTAGTGCTGCAACTTACCAATCACGAAGTCGTACTCGGGCAGCAGGTCAGCGGGCGGGCCATACTGTAGTTGGCTTGCGTAGGGGAACACAAAGCCAGGATGAGCCTCAGCACGGGCAGGACGGCGTAGGTGGCGGCGCCTGCCAGGCCGTCCCGCAGCAGGTTCAGGGACATGGGACTACCTGCAGGACAAAACAAACAGGTGTTCATAGCCTTGTTTACTTAGTTTGCCTCTGTGTCTCAAGGTTACCCAAGACTTGAAAACTAATACGTGCGGGACTTCTAGTAAACACACACACACACACACACACACACACACACACACACACACACACATATATATTATTCACATTATTATACATAGACACATTATTATCACATTTTTTTCCATTTTGGCCATACAAGTGTAGCTCAGGCCCTGTAAAATACAACTAGATGAATACACACACAGATAGTAGAAGAATAAGATAAGGTTTACGAGAAAGTAACGAATGTGTGCTGTGTGCAGGACAAGAGGCTGGACACTGCAAGCCCTCGGTGATCCCTGACACAGACCAAGGCCAAGAAAGGACCTTGACACACACAAGGACGATCCCACACGCCTTGACCTGGGTGGAGCGTGTGGCGGGGTGCTGTAAAGCCTTCCTGTGTATACCCTTTCCTGCAAGCCAAGCGAAATCAGACCTGCTCACCTCGCGACCCTTCCTATCCTCCTTTTATGTAGGCGTCTCAGTATTTTCTTGTCTTTCCACCTCTTACCTACCTCCACTTTCCTCTACTATACCACCACCTCCTACTACCTCCACTTTCCTCCACTATATCACCACCTCCTTTCCACCTCTTATTACCTCCACTTTCCTCCACTATACCACCACCTCCTTTCCACCTCCTACTACCTCCACTTTCCTCCACTATACCACCACCTCCTTTCCACCTCTTACTACCTCCACTTTCCTCCACTATACCACCACTTCCTTTCCACCTCTTATACCTCCACTTTCCTCCACTATACACCACCTCCTTACACCTCTACTACCTCCACTTTCCTCCACTATACCACCACCTCCTTTCCACCTCTTATACCTCCACTTTCCTCCACTATACCACCACCTCCTTTCCACCTCTTACTACCTCCACTTTCCTCCACTATACCACCACCTCCTTTCCACCTCTTACTACCTCCACTTTCCTCCACTATATCACCACCTCCCTTACACCTCTGACTACCTCCACTTTCCTCCACTACACCACACACCTCCTTCCACCTCCACTACCCCCACTTTTCCTCCTCCTCATTCCCCTATACCACCACCTCCTTTCCACCTCTTAATACCTCCACTTTCCTCCACTATATCACCACCTCCCTTACACCTCTGACTACCTCCACTTTCCTCCACTACACCACCACCTCCTTTCCACCTCTTGCTACCTCCACTTTCCTCCACTATACCACCACCTCCTTTCCACCTCTTACGACCTCCACTTTGCATGCCACTACCTCCCTTTCCACCTCCTACTACCTCCACTTTCCTCCGCTATACCACCACCACCTCCTTTGCTTCACCAGTCCTTCAGGTACGGCAGGGCGTGAGGTCATTACGGCTGCAGGTCAGAAGTTAATTGATGACCCTCGACCTCCTTAAGGATGAAAGTAGTTAATCCTTTTGCTAATACTTCCATTATTTTTCCGGATATCTAAAGACTCAAGAAGACTATTTAGCTCCTCTCATATACTCATAGCTAAGGACTATTATAAGGTTAACCCCTTGAGACCCAGAACGTAATTTCCATTGTAATATGACTACCATTAGATCATTTTTTATTGAATATAAGTAATATTTTATAGATATGACCTATTTAGTATCCTTGTCGACTAGCTAATTTGGTATATTCAGTTACTTTTCGTAATTTTATGGCTCCACAACAGATAATTTTATATAGCAAAGGAAAGATCTGGGTGTGATAGGGTTAATGGCTACAGCCCCGCCTAGTCTCATGAAAACGCTTATTGCTATTCTCCTGTCTCTTGGAAAACGTTATCAGCCTAGCATCTATACTACCCATGACCTTGTCCTATATACTCCTCGTCCTCGTCCTCCCATTCATCATCATCATCATCATCATCATCAACTGTCATTATAGAGTCTGGACAGTCTGGCCTTTCACTCTTTCTCTAACCTTGTCCCTTGACTGCTCTTATAGAATCAACAATTTTTTATCTCTCGTATTAGGAATCCACACACACACACACACACACACACACACACACACACACACACACACACACACACACACACATATACATACAGACAGATAGACAGACACACACACACACACACACACACACACACATACACATACACTCACACACACACAGACAGACATACAGACAGACACACACACACACACACACAGAGAGAGAAAGGTCATAATTGCCTCCGCCTAGTCAACAATTTGTGCCCAATTCCATTTCATTATTTACCAAACAGGAAAACCATTAAAAGACCAGACCTCTCTCTCGTCTCTCTCTCTCTCTCTCTCTCTCTCTCTCTCTCTCTCTCTCTCTCTCTCTCTCTCTCTCTCTCTCTCTCTCTCTCTCTCTCTCTCTCTCTCTCTCTCTCTCTCTCTCTCTCTCTCTCTCTCTCTCTCTCTCTCTCTCTCTCATTCCCCCTCTGGCCATGAGCAAAACACAGCCATGCATACCTATCAGTATAGCATGTATATATCCAGGCCACTACCGCCTCTCCCTTTCCCCATGCCATGTCAAGGCTAGAGGCAGTCTGAAGCACACATTCCCTAGGCCTTAAGGAGTGGTCGAAGGGATTTCCGCATGTTATTTATCATAGTAATAAATATCTACGTCATCGCTCAATGCCACTATCAGTATTTATGTCTACAAGGTGTGTCTAGGTGTGTTATTATATAGATGGCAGGAAGACCGGTTTAGGGATTAACCCCTTCATGCCCAGATCTTTCCTTTGCTATATAAAAACGTTTGTTGTTAGCCATAAAATTACGAAAAGTAGCTCAATATACCAAGTTAGCTACCGTAGATAACAGTAAAGTCGCCAGGACAACTTTTTTTCTGTTTACAGACGTGTGGTGGCGTTAATACTTACATTTCTACATCCATGATTTCAGGAAAGTTAGAAGGGGCTATCTGGAGAATCTGTGTCATTTTGTGTCTTCATCTGTGTCATAGTATGGCTATAAATGAACAAATTACAAAAATATCTACAAAGTGGCTACCAACAGCCAAGTCGCCATCCAGTGTTTATTTACTGAGTGTCGTGCCGCTGTCGTCGTCGCCCGAAAAAAAAACGCGTAGTGAAATTTGAAACCGTCTATACTTGCAGATACAAAGCATAAAACAATGCTGAAACAGGGTAGAGTCATGATATAAACTACTGTGTATTATCTTCAGTGGCACATAAAAATCAGTAGTAATGCTATAATTCGTAATATATGGCGCCTGGCGACATGACTGTAGGTGGCGACTTGACTGTTATCTACGGTAGTGGACATAGATACTAAACAGGTCATATCTCTAAAATACTGCTTATAGTCACTAAAATCGTCTAATGGTAGTCAAATTACAATGGAAATAACGTTCTGGGTCTCAAGGGGTTAATGGTTTAGCGATGAGTTGACATGTTTTCGACAGCGGTTTAGATCAGCAATTGACCTGCAATATGAGGTCATCGCAGCCCAAGAGTTCGGGACTGTTATAGGCCGTATTATTTTCGGCCCTGATCCAGTTAGGCCGTCACAACTTTCGGCCATTTGGAATTTAGGCCAAGACGTTTAGGCCGTAGGATGTTTAGTAGATGAGATGTAGATGTTCAATAAAATAAAATAATCGCTGTGGTGGATAGGTAACGTACATGAAGGTAATGAACAAGGTAATAGGTATATAGATGAAAGTAAGGTTAACAGGTGCGCCAGGTGTCATGACAAGCCTGGGGGAGTAAGTACACCTCGCCTTCAGGTGTTTGGGAGTGACTGTGGTATGTAGAAAATGAATGGTGACCTCTCTCTCTCTCTCCTCTCTCTCTCTCTCTCTCTCTCTCCTCTCTCTCCTCTCTCTCTCTCTCTCTCTCTCTCTCTCTCCTTCTCTCTCTCTCTCTCTCTCTCTCTCTCTCTCTCTCTCTCTCTCTCTCTCTCTCTCTCTCTCTCTCTCTCTCTCTCTCTCTCTCTCTCTCTCTCTCAACAATGATATGATGATGATGATAATGATGATAAATAAAGATGATTAAAAATTATAACAATAACAATATTAATAATAAAACTACCAATAATTAAACAGTCTCAGCACATTATATATGTGCTTAGACATCAGAGGATGTCTGATATCAGATGCCAGACATCAGAGGTCATAAGCACTACGCCCTTACTTCTTTCTTGGCAGAGGGTACATCAAACACAACACACACACACACACACACACACCTAGCATCTTGGCGGCAGTAGATGGAGGTGCGCCTTATGGTGTATCTTGCAAGGCGTCCCGCGCAGGACAAACCCACAGTCTTACAGGGATGGAGACTCACTTACGGCACAGATTATAAACAGCCACGTCGTAGTGTAGTAACCTTTCAATATACAAAACGTTAGTTAAGAACACATTTTAGAACACAGCATCTTATTTTGTCACTTTTTTTCTTTTCAGACGATACTATAAATCATAATCTTATCTGTGAGAGTATTGTGAACAGACGTCGCATTTTACAGACACGCACTGAAAGATAATTATAATGACTGTTATGATGACACTGAATTATGGTGCTGCTTTAAAGATCATAACCTTTTGAAACTCCCTGACTAGTGAATGGCCAGTGTAGTTAGTCACTTAGCATGAGTGTGTCTTTGTATAGTTATAAACGCATACAGGCGTGTTAAACGTCTCGCTCTTCCGTCACAGCCGATGACAGAACTACCTCGTGTAGGTCTCGCGGCCTCTTGTAGCTTCCTTATTTTCTTATGTTCTTGTGTATGTCATAGTGCAATACATGACATAGGCTAATCGCGTGTCCTTGCCTCGCCACAAGACAAGACACCATCACCACACGAGCGAGGGCTACAAACTGGCCGGTAGCAAGGGCGGATCATATACTGCCACCTTCACCTCCTCTGCGCCGCGTGACATGAGAAAGCAAAGCTCTCCCATCACCCATCTCCAGGAACCTACCCATCAAGGCTGTTCACCTCTATTGCTTGCTCCTCAAGGTCTCACGATCGGGTCATGATTTCCGATCATATGACCCGCCTAACAAGCACGAATCACTGCGGCCTTCCAAGTTCATTTATAGATATAAGATAAGTATAAGTTTGTAATGTAAGTTTATCTCAAGGTTTTTTGTAAGGTTAAGGTTAGTTTTTGTAAGAGATGTAAATAAACTTAACTCAAAAGCTAGCTCTCACTCATCATTGCTTTTCCCTCTACCTCTTCGCAAAGCATATGCTAGTTAAGAGGATGAAAAAAACGTTATTTGTATAGTCATAATAATCAGCTAAATGAAATATGTTTTTAATAGCATGAATATTTTTTTTAGCAGTACTGCAGAGTTCGGCAAATCAAGCAGTCACTTTATTACTTAAAACGAATATGAAGAAAAGAAATTAAAGAGAAAATAATAATATACTATCATGAGAAATCAAATGTGCAAAAAAAAAGTGAGACTCAAAATCTTTTCTTTTTCATCTCTCTCGAAGGTCAATTTCTAAAGACGGGCAAGAAATATTGAGAATCCAGGAAGCTTTTTATAGATATTACAGCTTGGTCATGACCTAGATACTTAAGAGTCACGACGCGTTCCTGCCTCACTAGGTCACCAAGCACCTGTCCTGCCGGGTCACCAAGCACTCACTCACTGGGGAAAGCAAGGTCACGGCACTCCACTTTATATCAGTTCATGACGAAATGTATAAACACTGATGTTGTGACTCGATGAAAAATACAAGGAGGGACAACATCACTCTTATAATGAGTGACACAAGGAACACACACACACACACACACACACACACACACACACACACACACACACACACACACACACACACACACACACACACACACACACACACACACACACACACACACACACACACCACTTTCTTATGTATGTATATACTGTACGTATGAGCGTTACGAGAAATAGCCTTTTTTTCCCCAACTCAAAATGTTTATAATTATTTGGACAAAAAATAATGTAACCTATGTTTATCTTAATATTATTGTAATTTATATTTTTGTCAATAAACCAACTAATTAACGATACCTAAAACACACCTAACGTAAAACGAGGATGGAGAAAGGAGAGTGAGTATGAATATGTGTCCCTCACTATATTAGGGCACAAAATCAAGACAAAATATATATGAGATTATGTTTTCTTCTCTCTCTCTCTCTCTCTCTCTCTCTCTCTCTCTCTCTCTCTCTCTCTCTCTCTCTCTCTCTCTCTCTCTCTCTCTCTCTCTCTCTCTCTTATCCTACTAACCCAGATACGGCGCCTCTTCTATCAATTTGTATTCTATTTGTTTACACACACACACACACACACACACACGTGGTTCAAGGTCAGACGTTCCTTGAATCCTTGGTCTAAGGTTGAATCCACTTTCCCTGGCCACTTATAGGCTTCCTTCGCACCGGGTTTAAAGGTCTCAGGGGGGGGGGGGGGTAAGGCTTATCGTTTAAAGGGAATGACTTGAAACTTGCACCTCCCTCTATGCCCTTAATCGCATTCACCTGTGCCGCCCCATACAGGTAATTTCGATGTCCCTCTAAGTAGCCTAAAAAAAGTAGAGTAGAGTAGGAAAAGTAGAGTAGGACAGTAGTAAGTAGAGTAGAAGTAAGAAGAAGTAGAGTAGAAAGGAGTAAGTTAGAGTAAAGTAGAAAGAAAGAAGGGTGCTACTATAGCGTGCAGTCTACATCATGGCCTGCAGTCTACGCTCCCCTAACGTGCGGTCTACAAAGATCCCGCCTGACCTGACCTGACCTGACTACCCCATAGCTTTAATGTGCATTCTAACAAGTCCACACCTGACCTGACCTTATCTGACCTGAGTACCGGGACCCTACTCAACCTTATACAATAGGAATCAATGAAGTAATGTCTTAGTATCCTCCTAAAATTCAAGCCGAGAACGTCAGTCTGACACTCCTCCTTTACAATGCTGTTGAAAGAATTCTACAGAAGTGTCAACTTGACAGAAGAAACAACGGTTAAGTTTTTACGTGAAAGCAATCTTCTGGACACACCACAAGAAGCAGAGCCTTGTCATCGATGTGGTAGTGTTATGCAAGAAAAAGAAAAGTGACAGGGGTGGGGAATATCGGCCTGTGCTTAATAAATTACTTACTAAAGTTTTGTTTTTTCTATAATACTCTACTGTATAATAGACAATATCATATAGCAATAGTAAGTTGCAGCCTGAACTGTAAGAGTGTAGAGTGTAAGTAGCGAGTAAGAAATGTAGACTGCACGCTATAGTGTAAAATGTCCCGGTAGACCGCACGCTATAGTGCAAATGTCCCGGTAGACCGCACGCTATAGTGTAAAATGTCCCGGTAGACCGCACGCTATAGTGCAAATGTCCCGGTAGACCGCACGCTATAGTAGCACCGAAAGTAGCAGTTAAAGTAGAAAGTTAGAATAGAAAGTAGAGTAGAAAATAAAAAAAAAGAGAAAAACAAAAAATTATAATAATGTCTCGTTCGGGTCCCAGGGATGTGCAGATATTTTTTTTTTTTTTTTTTACATCACAAGGGACTGGCCAAGGGAGAAAGAAAATTAAATGAAAATTATTACTACCTTATTGTGTCCTTCCTGTAGCTGGTTCACCTTACCCCACTAACCACAACAATATAATTAAGGAAAAGTATAAAAGTATTATTGAATGTTTGGGAAAGGACTGTACAAGGGAATTATAAATGATATGATTGTATTACTTAGTGCCCCAGGGATGTACAGACTACTAACCTATTGACTCCTTCCTATGCCTGGTTCACCTTACCCAATTATAATACCACAACTATAGGGAAAGTATTGCAAATGTCTTGAATGTTTGGGAAAAAGTATTGAATGTTTGGGAAAAAGTGTTGAAAAAGTATTGAATGTTTGGGAAAAAGTATTGAATGTTTGGGAAAGTTTGAAAGTTTGGAAAGTTGGAAAAAGTATTGAATGTTTGGGGAAAAGTATTGAATGTTTGGGAAAAAGTATTGAATGTTTGGGAAAAAGTATTGAATGTTTGGGAAAAAGTATTGAATGTTTGGGAAAAAGTGTTGAAAAAGTATTGAATGTTTGGGAAAAAGTATTGAATGTTTGGGAAAAAGTGTTGAAAAAGTATTGAATGTTTGGGAAAAAGTGTTGAATGTTTGGGAAAAGTGTTGAAAAAGTATTGAATGTTTGGGAAAAAGTGTTGAAAAAGTATTGAATGTTTGGGAAAAAGTGTTGAAAAAGTATTGAATGTTTGGGAAAAAGTGTTGAAAAAGTATTGAATGTTTGGGAAAAAGTGTTGAAAAAGTATTGAATGTTTGGGAAAAAGTATTGAATGTTTGGGAAAAAGTATTGAATGTTTGGGAAAAAGTATTGAATGTTTGGGAAAAAGTATTGAATGTTTGGGAAAAAGTATTGAATGTTTGGGAAAGGACTGAAAAAGGGAATTATAAGTGAAATGATTATATGATTTTGGTCTTCTTTATATATTCCATTGATTTTTTTCTTCTTTTTTTTGTAACATGATATAAGAATGACAGTATTGAGAGGAATGTATTACTGCTACTTATTTTCTATTGTTATATTTTCAGTTTAGTTTCATTTATCAAAAATACTTATATTTTTGTTCAGAGTATGAGAAAAAGAATTATTGTGTGACGGGTTTGTATGGTACCTGGAACTGTCGCCGATAGGAATTCTCGCCGCCGTTGTCGAGTGTTCCAATTCTTGATATTACAGAACCCAATATATACATTTAATCAAGTGTTACCCGTGTTTCTGCATTCAGGGATTAAATACTGTCGTTAGCTTGATCAGTTAGGTGAAGTTAGGTGCCAATGTCCAGGTTAGGTTAACATTTCCACGTCGGCGAGAGTTCTAGGTTGGTGTTTCGGCGAGAATTCCCATCGGCGACAGTTCCATAAACCGTTTGTATTACTTGACGTCTACTAAGCCCAGAACGTAATTTCCATTGTAATTTGGGTACGTACCATTAGACGATTTTTAGTGAATATAAACAATATTTTATAGATATGACCTGTTTAGTATCCTTGTCGACTAACTAATTTGGTATATTCAGTTACTTTTCGTAATTTTATGGCTCGACAACATACGATTTTTTATAGCAAAGGAAAGATCTGGGTGTGAAGGGGTTAAAGCTTATTACATGTAACCTCGCGTTCAATAGTGCTACATAACGTTGAAAGTGTAATATGAACTTGCGTATCAGTGTAATCTTATTTGGTGGACTATAATATCCGCATGACTTTCATATTAGCTGTTTTTTATGTTAGCTTTATTTTTCACGTCATATTTGTTTTCATTTATATTCCGTTACTTTTTTTTTTTTTATTTACTCACTGTTCTTTTTTTACAGGGATGGTGGTTAATTGAACCCTTTGAGACCCAGAACGTAATTTCCATTGTAATTTGGGTACCAATAGACGATTTTTAGTTAATATAAGCAATATTTAATAGATATGACCTGTTTAGTATCCTTGTACACTATCTAATTTGGTATATTAAGTTACTTTTCCTAACTCTATGGCTAACAACAGACAATTTTTTATAGCAAAGGATAGATCTGGGCGTAAAGGGGTTAACGAGGTACTCTATGAATAATTGTATCCCCTCTCTCTCTCTCTCTCTCTCTCTCTCTCTCTCTCTCTCTCTCTCTCTCTAGATCTGGGCGTAAAGGGGTTAACGAGGTACTCTATGAATAATTTTATCCTCTCTCTCTCTCTCTCTCTCTCTCTCTCTTTCTGCGATCATAGATAATTTTTCCCTTTTTCTTTCTTCTTTAATAGTTATAGAATATATCGAACAGAAGAATCATAATTACCTCCCCGTTCTCTTTAGCGGATACACTATTGAAGAAAACGACCTAAAGTTAGTAGATTTTCAACGTAAACTGACTCAAACTAATATGCGTGAACTCAAAGGCTTTTTTTTTCTCTTTTGGTAACAACTTTGCCCTGCCTAGTACCGGCCTCCCTATGGCGTAAGTATCATTAAAAAACATTACGATTCCATAGTTAAAGATGAAACTTATGTCAATTTATTCATCAAATTCATGAAAATCTACTCTTACCAATATAGGAACATAAGAACATAAGAATATAAGGGAGCTACAAGAGGCCGTGAGACCTACACGTGGAAGTTCCTGTTACTAAACACTACTATACCTCCACCTTTCATCCCCATCCATGAAATTGTCTAGCCTCCTTTCGAAGCTCCCTAATGACTCCGCACTAACTACCTGACGATTGGGTCCATTCCAATCCTTTACCACCCTATTTGTGAACCAGTTTATCCCAATTTCTTTTTTAAATCTACGCTTTTCTAGTTTGAACCCATTACTTCTTGTTCTACCCTGATTACTAGCCATAAGAACTTTTCCTACATCTCCTTTATTGTATCCCTTGAACCACTTACACTGATTATCTCTTCTGAGGAACGCTAATCGGTGGTTAATAGACAATACTCTTCTTCGCTCTATTTCTAATGACACCTATAGGCTATTAGTGGGGAATGTATATGGTTGTTATATATTTTTTTCTCTTAACACCGTCACCTTTGCCCTTTGACGCCTAGGGAATGCAGAACAAGGTGGTTATTTCGCCATAAGCCATCTCATAACAACACGCTCGTTAATATATAGCCTAAGGGTTATGTTGTGAAACTTTGCTCTCCTTTCTCTATGTATTTCATTACGTAAGTCATAAATCTCTCTCTCTCTCTCTCTCTCTCTCTCTCTCTCTCTCTCTCTCTCTCTCTCTCTCTCTCTCTCTCTCTCTCTCTCTCTCTCTCTCTACCTAGTTACAGTATGTCATGCTCTCTCTCTCTCTCTCTCTCTCTCTCTCTCTCTCTCTCTCTCTCTCTCTCTCTCTCTCTCTCTCTCTCTCTCTCTCCAACACTACGTTCTACCAGTAAGTCATCTCTCTCTCTCTCTCTCTCTCTCTCTCTCTCTCTCTCTCTCTCTCTCTCTCTCTCTCTCTCTCTCTCTCTCTCTCTCTCTCTCTCTCTCTCTCTCTCTCTCTCTCAACATTACGTTTTACCAGTAAATCGTAAGTCTCTCTCTCTCTCCTCTCTCTCTCCTCTCTCTCTCTCTCTCTCTCTCTCTCTCTCTCTCTCTCTCTCTCTTACAACACTACGTTCTACCAGTACCAGTAAGCTACAAGTACACTATATCTACATTAAACAGTTAGTACTCTATAAGGTTATAAGTTTGTAAGCATACAGCAAGCAATCAGTTTTAGTATATATTTGATCTTTTTCTAGTCTACAATATGTTCGTGTGAGAAAATATAAAAGGCAATACCTGGAGATATGAGTCGCAGAGGAACACCTACTAAACAAACAGGCTGGAAACTATCTGAGCAATGCTGATGGGAACTATAGTCAATTTTTTTTATTATGGTCAAAATGCACTAAGGAAGCCATGCCCCCTGCCTCCCCTTCTATTCTACGGGGCAGCTGATTGGTGCATTCCTCGTATCATCACTACCTATCACAATATCTTCACTACTTAACAGCGCGTGACCACTGGAGTGACTGGACAGAGCAATCTTCACTACAAAGGGTGACACAATCAAAAATCCCTTTGTAGTGAAGATTGCTCTGTCCAGTGGTCACGCGCTGGTAAGTAGTGAAGATATTGTGATTGGTAGTGATGATACGAGGAATACACCAATCAGCTGCCCCGTAGAATAGAGGGGGAGGCAGGGGGCGTGGCTTCCTTAGTGCATTTTGACCATGATAAAAAAAAAAAACTATAAGAGAGTAGGAAAAATATAATGTTAAACTGATCTTGTGTTGTTCTTATGCAAAAAAGGCAACAACAAAAACTGAAATCTCTGGACTAAAAGTGACGAAGATGAATATAAGAAGGAATTTTGTTCTTATATGGTACACTTTGACACGACTTGAATGCATGTTTATATAATGTATAATAATATTTTTTGTTGCGTTTTTCTATGAACTGAAGAAAGTTTTGTCCAATTATATTTGTTTTTAGAGTCAATAAGAGAAACAGCAAAAGCAATAATCTGAGGAGAGAGAGAGAGAGAGAGAGAGAGAGAGAGAGAGAGAGAGAGAGAGAGAGAGAGAGAGAGAGAGAGAGAGAGAGAGAGAGAGAGAGAGAGAGAGAGAGAGAGAGAGAGAGAGAGAGAAAGGCAATAAGAACAAGAATATGGGAAATAATGCATAGTTAAAGATGAGCGAAAGAAAAAAAGAAAAAAATGGATAGATTTTGAACGAGAGAGAGAGAGAGAGAGAGAGAGAGAGAGAGAGAGAGAGAGAGAGAGAGAGAGAGAGAGAGAGAGAGAGAGAGAGAGAGAGAGAGAGAGAGAGAGAGAGAGAGAGGAGAGAGAGAGAGAGAGAGAGAGAGAGAGAGAATTTACAATGGTATAAATCACCTCAGCATTACTCAGCAGTCAACCAGATGAGACAGTAATCTACACACTAACAAATGACTGACATGTTCTCTAGGCTGATAACAACACAGACAGCCATACAAAACAGACCCTTATGGTGATCTGCTCTTAGCTAGACTGTTAACTTTTGGGATATGACTGTGGTACTCTTTTTGACTGTAACTGTATACCAAGCTACTTACACACATACACACACACACACACACACACACACACACACACACACACACACACACACACACACACACACACACACAAAGAAAGCAAGTTTTTATCCATTCGTTCCTACAATAACATCAATAATTACAACATTCATTTTCTCGAGACATTTTCATCATCATCATCATCATTCACCATTACCATCATCACCATCATCACTTTATGTCTCCTCGAAGTGAACAACAATCATCACCACCCATCATCATTACTAGCATCACCTACTACCACCATTACCACTACTACTACAACTACCATTACTACTACTACTATTACTACTACCACCATTACCACTACAACTACTACCATTACCACTACTACTACAACTACTACCACCATTACCACTACTACTACAACAACTACTATTACTACTACTACAACTACCATTACTACTACTACTATTACTACTACCACCATTACCACTACTACTACAACTACTAAACTATTACTACCACCATTACCACTACTACTACAACCACTACAACTACTACTATTACCACTATTACCACTACTACTACAACTATTACTACTACCACTATTACCAATGCTACTATACAACTACTACTATTAATACAACCACCATTCCTACTACTACAACTACTACCACCATTACCACTACCACTGCTACTACAGCTACTACCATCACCACCATCACCACTTTCAGGTACAAAGGAAGCTGCTCATTACGGTTATATATGGAGCGCCAAGGACACACACACACACACGCACACACACCACACACACACACACACACACACACACACACACACTCGAAACTCACATCTCCAGGTATTTGGTGCATCTACATTGATAACACACAAACAACATATTCAAGGCGTGTACGTTAACCATCTATTATAAACCTACATGTATGTACGTACGTATGCACCCTTTAAAATATACATACATAACCATGGTCAATTTACAGACACAAGGAAAGCTATAAAATAATTGGCCTTTTTTCATTTTATAAGATTCTAATAAATATTCATATGTATATATTTCTGCATACATGAGGATTACTATTAATTTTTTTACATCACAAAGGACTGGCCAAGGGTATAACAAAAGAGGTCACAAAAATCCCGCTTAGTTGCCAGTCCCTATTAAGAAGACAGTAAGAGAATGATGCAGGAATATACACTCTTATAAGTAATACTTCCTTCGTGGATGTCTATTAGTATTGTTATTGTTATTCTAAGTTGGAGTATCATGCAGGGTTATGGTATTAAGGCTATAACCACTGAGCTATAACCACCTAAGGCTATAACCTCTAGATGAGCGCTGGGGAAAGATATGTGGAGTAGAGTTATGCCGAATGACTTCTTTTCTCTGTTGATCACTGTTATTTATTTTCAATTGTATTTCTCTCTATCGTTCAAGGCATTGAGGCAAAAGACTGATGCTGTTTTAGGTACCTTTTTCACTCTTTGTTTGACCGTCTGACTGGATTTCTATTTAGGTATATGCGATAAATTTGTATACCATATTTTTTTTTTTTTTTTTTTTTTTTTTTAGATTTTTTCAGGTAAATGCGATAAATTTTCATAGCTGATTTTTTTTCAGGTAAATGCGATAAATTGGTATAGCTGATTTTTTTCTTCAGGTAAATGCGATAAATTGGTATAGCTGATTTTTTTTTCTTCAGGTAAATGCGATGAATTGGTAAACCTGATTTTTTTGTTTTGTTTTATTTACTTCGTTACACGCAATCATATTTTTTCATGTTAATTACACTTTTATTGATACTTTTCATATAATATCTGTAACTTTACTAAATTTCAGGTTATGTCAATTAATACCACCTTCAAGATACCTTCAGAAACACTTGTAATGATATTCTAAGTTAGCTTTGATGGTATTTCTTTTACGTGACCTGGTATTGACGTGGAATTTGAGAGGGAAATCACAGAACGGAACAGTGGTAAGTGAATATCAATTGCTTCATTCTGCATTTCCCTTCATTATTCAACTCTTTGTCTCATATTTTTTCTCTGCATCACAATCAATAATTTTCGTAAGTTTCTGCATTGATAAAAAAAAACGTTTATCTGGCATTAAATATTTTGTGCACGTTTTTCATTCTGCATTTTCCTTCATTATTAATTCCAACTCTTTGTCTCATCTTTTCTTAACCTCACAATCAATAACTTTCGTACGTTTCGGCGTTGATGAAAAGAGAAACGTTCATCTGACAATTAATCTTTTTCGTTCGTTTTTAAGTATCTGCGTTGATGAATAAAAAAAACGTTTACCTGGCATTTAATATTTTTCGCACGTTTTTGCTTCCCTACAAAGAGTCAGTCAGGCGCCAGACGACATAGGTATTAATTAAGTTTTGTCTTCGCCTTAAGCCTTGTTGACAGAGGACAGTCGGTATTACAAAGAGGAAAACGTAGTAGAAATTATGGAGTAAAGTAAGTGACGGAGCAACACACACACACACACACACACACACACACACCACACACACACACACACACACACACACACACACACACACACACATCACCTTTACACATTGCCAGCTCTTATCAATAGTCTGAAAAGCTCTGACATTTATAGTTAAGAGGAAAAGGGCAAAACACACACACACACGCACACATATACATACTGCCATCACCCCTTTAACCTCTTATCAATAGTCTCAAAACCTCTGACATTTATACGGTAGAAAGAAAAAGGTAAAAAAAGAGGAAGGCCGCCAATCTAGTGTTTTTGTGGCCTGCCTAAAGGTGCGTCCACACTTAAGCGCATTACGATGCGCATTATAATGCGGGAACTCGATTTTCGTGTTGAGTGATGCGGAAAAGTAATGCGGGAGGCAAATCTAGCGCGGGGCATTTCTGCAACGTAATGCGCGCATCAGTAGCCGTGCAGCTGTCGTGCCTGCCGTCTCTGTTTGACTATCAAAGTCTTAGGCTATTACTATTATTTACAAGGATTTTTCTTACTATTTAAGGATCATAATTATTATTACAAGGATCTTTCTTTGAATGAGAGGCTTATATTATCATTATCTGGCTCTCTCTGGTACAAGTCAGGCAATGTTATGATGATTCAGCAGTAAACTCCCGCCCGCATCATGTGCTGCGGGAAGTAATGCGCGCATCGTAATGCCTTGTGTGGACACACACCCGTTCTGCATCACTTCCCGCATCACGTAATGCGCATTATAATGCGCATCGTAATGCCTTGTGTGATTGCACCTTAAGAAGGAGGTGCGATGGGTGGCGGTCAGTGAGGGAAAGAAAAGGGACAAAAAAAGATGCATTGCGAAATCTCAACATCTCAACAACCTAGACGTTTTTACATCATTAACCTCAAACATCCCCTTCATAGATAGATCAGAGAGAGAGAGAGAGAGAGAGAGAGAGAGAGAGAGAGAGAGAGAGAGAGAGAGAGAGAGAGAGAGAGAGAGAGAGAGAGAGAGAGAGAGAGAGAGAGAGAGAGAGAGAGAGAGAGAGAGAGAGAGAGAGAGAGAGGAGAGAAGAGAGGGAGAGAGAGAGAGAGAGAGAGAGAGTATAAGGAAGACAAGAGAGGGAAACATCAAAATCATTAATATATTCGTACTAACTACAACTAGTACAACCACTTGGCCTTCACGAATCACAACCTAAAAACAAAACTATCTAATCACCTAACTATCTAACAACACAAGCTGAGCCTCCTACGAACCATCTACACAAACACAAACAAAAAATCGAAAACAAAAATGCATTACCTCTGTTTATCATATCCGGATTGATAAAAGCGCGGGAGTCTTGGATATGTAGCGAAGTCACAGGAAGGTGGATATGGATGCTGTGTGGGTATATATCCTCTTGATGTGGGTATAAGATAAGATTTCTTCGGCTGGGATTAACTTCATGACTTGACTTGTTAAATGGTATAGAGTTTCTTGAAGGTCCTGTAGTGATCAAGATCTAAAAAAATTTGCCTTGGTATTTCTTGACATGGTTGAAAAATATTACTGAAGTTTCAATACGTGCTTGTTTCTTCTCGTATATCTGGTTTGGATGTAATGTATTTCCATTCTTCGTAATATCTGACATCTTGACATGGTTTGGGGTACTTGCTGGTGGTGTGAAGACGTGTCAGGCGTAACAGAAACTTGACGTAGTACCAGGAATGGGCCTTGACGTAGGTATACCAGTTGATTAAGCGAAGTTTACATATGAGAAACTACAATAGGTGTCTTGGAGTCATATAGCCAGTTAGCTGATACGGGTACACGGGTTTACATGGCACGCCCTTGTAGAGAAGTGGGTTTACATGGCACGCCCTTGTAGAGAAGTGGGTTTACATGGCACGCCCTTGTAGAGAAGTGGGTTTACATGGCACGCCCTTGTAGAGAAGTGGGTTTACATGGCACGCCGTTGTAGAGAAGTGGGTTTACATGGCACGCCCTTGTAGAGAAGTGGGTTTACATGGCACGCCCTTGTAGAGAAGTGGGTTTACATGGCACGCCCTTGTAGAGAAGTGGGTTTACATGGCACGCCCTTGTAGAGAAGTGGGTTTACATGGCACGCCCTTGTAGAGAAGTGGGTTTACATGGCATGCCCTGTAGAGAAGTGGGTTTACATGGCACGCCGTTGTAGAGAAGTGGGTTTACATGGCACGCCCTTGTAGAGAAGTGGGTTTACATGGCAGCCCTTGTAGAGAAGTGGGTTTACATGGCACGCCCTTGTAGAGAAGTGGGTTTACATGACACGCCCTTGTAGAGAAGTGGGTTTACATGGCACGCCCTTGTAGAGAAGTGGGTTTACATGGCATGCCCTGTAGAGAAGTGGGTTTACATGGCATGCCCTTGTAGAGAAGTGGGTTTACATGGCAGCCCTTGTAGAGAAGTGGGTTTACATGGCATGCCCTTGTAGAGAAGTGGGTTTACATGGCACGCCCTTGTAGAGAAGTGGGTTTACATGGCACGCCCTTGTAGAGAAGTGGGTTTACATGGCACGCCCTTGTAGAGAAGTGGGTTTACATGGCACGCCCTTGTAGAGAAGTGGGTTTACATGGCATGCCCTTGTAGAGAAGTGGGTTTACATGGCAGCCCTGTAGAGAAGTGGGTTTACATGGCACGCCCTTGTAGAGAAGTGGGTTTACATGGCAGCCCTTGTAGAGAAGTGGGTTTACATGGCACGCCCTTGTAGAGAAGTGGGTTTACATGGCATGCCCTGTAGAGAAGTGGGTTTACATGGCACGCCCTTGTAGAGAAGTGGGTTTACATGGCACGCCCTTGTAGAGAAGTGGGTTTACATGGCACGCCCTTGTAGAGAAGTGGGTTTACATGGCACCCGTTGTAGAGAAGTGGGTTTAATGGCACGCCCTTGTAGAGAAGTGGGTTTACATGGCAGCCCTTGTAGAGAAGTGTGGTTTACATGGCACGCCCTTGTAGAGAAGTGGGTTTACATGGCACGCCCTTGTAGAGAAGTGGGTTTACATGGCACGCCCTTGTAGAGAAGTGGGTTTACATGGCACGCCCTTGTAGAGAAGTGGGTTTACATGGCATGCCCTTGTAGAGAAGTGGGTTTAATTGGCAGCCCTTGTAGAGAAGTGGGTTTACATGGCATGCCCTTGTAGAGAAGTGGGTTTATTGCACGCCCTTGTAGAGAAGTGGGTTTATTGACACGCCCTTGTAGAGAAGTGGGTTTACATGGCATGCCCTTGTAGAGAAGTGGGTTTCATGGCACGCCTTGTAGAGAAGTGGGTTTACATGGCACTGCCCTTGTAGAGAAGTGGGTTTACATGGCACGCCCTTGTAGAGAAGTGGGTTTACATGGCACGGCCCTTGTAGAGAAGTGGGTTTACATGGGCACGCCCTTGTAGAGAAGTGGGTTTACATGGCACGCCCTTGTAGAGAAGTGGGTTTACATGCACGCCTTGTAAGGATGTTAAGTGTGGGTTAGATGGCAGCTATGGTAGATCAGTGGGTGTTGAATGGCAGCCCTTGTGAATGTGGTTACTGACCCCTTTAGGGTGTTTGCACAGCCTTGTAGGCATGGTTGTCATGGACGCCCTTGTTGAAGTGGGTAATGGTTGTTGTAGGTGGTGTTATTATGGCTATGGGTTGTGTTGTGTGGATGGCTAGTTGTTGTTGGTTGTTAGGCTATGGTTGTTGGGTGTGTTAGTAGGTTGTTGTTGTTGTTGTATGGCTATGGTTAGTTGTGTTGTTGGTTAGGCTGGGTTGTTGTTGTGTGTGGAATTATGGTTGTTTTGTGTTGTGTTGTATGGTATGTGGTTGTTTGTAGTTGTTGTGATGTTGTTATTATGGTGTTGGTTGTTTTTGGTATGGTTGTTGTTGTTGTTGGCTAGGTTTGTTGTTTTTGTTTTTGCTAGGGTTTTTGTTGTGTTTGCTTGTTTTGTTGTTGTTGTTGTTGTTGTATGGTATGGTTGTTGTTTTGTTGTTGTTATGGCTATGGTTGTTGTTGTTGTTGTTGTTGTTTTTGGTATGGTTGTTGTTGTTGTTGTTGTGGCTATGGTTGTTGTTGTGTTGTGTATGGTATGGTTGTTGTTGTTGTTATGGCTATGGTGTTGTTGTTTGTTGTGATATGGTTGTTGTTGTTGTTTTATGGCTTGGTTGTTGTTGTTTTTGTTTGTTATGGCTATGGTTGTTGTTGTTGTTATGGCTATGTTGTTGTTGTTGTTGTTGTTGATATGGTTGTTGTTGTTGTTGTTGTGGATATGGTTTTTGTTGTTATGGCTATGGTTGTTGTTTGTTGTTATGGCTATGGTTGTTGTGTGTGTTGTTGTTATGGCTATGGTTGTTGTTGTTTGTTGTTGTTATGGCTATGGTTGTTGTTTGGGTTGTTGTTGTGTGTTTGTTATGGTTGTTGTTGTTGTTGTTGTTGTTATGGCTTGCTGTTGTTGTGTTGTTGTTGTTGTTGGTTGTGTGTATGGCTATGGTTTGTTGTTGTTGTGTATGGTAGATATGTTGTTGTTGTGTTGTTGTTATGGCTAGGGTTGTTGTTGTTGTTGTTATGGCTATGGTTGTTGTTGTTGTGTTGTTAGGTATGTGTTGCTTGTTGTTTGGGCTTGTTGTTGTTTTGTGTATGGCTATGGTTGTTGTTGTTGTTGTTATGGCTATGGTTGTTGTTGTTGTTATGGCTATGGTGTTTGTTGTGTGTTGTTGTTTATGGCTATGGTTGTTGTGTTGTTGTTGTTATGGCTATGGTGTTGTTGTTTTAGGGCTATGTTGTTGTTGTGTTTATGGCTATGGTTGTTGCTGTTGTGTTATGGCTATGTGTTGTTGTGTTGTTTTATGGCTATGGTTGTTGTTGTTGTTGTTATGGCTATGGTTGTTGTGTTGTGCTGTTGTTATGGCTATGGTTGTTGTTGTTGTTGTTGTTGTTAGCTATGGTTGTTGTGTTGTTGTTGTTATGGCTATGGTTGTTGTTGTTGTTGTTATGGCTATGGTTGTTGTTGTTGTTGTTGTTATGGCTATGGTTGTTGTTGTTGTTGTTGTTATGGCTATGGTTGTTGTTGTTGTTGTTGTTGTTATGGCTATGGTTGTTGTTGTTGTTGTTGTTGTTATGGCTATGGTTGTTGTTGTTGTTGTTGTTGTTATGGCTATGGTTGTTGTTGTTGTTGTTGTGGATATGGTTGTTGTTGTTGTTGTTGTTGTTGTTATTGTTGTTATGGCTATGGTTGTTGTTGTTATTTTTATGGCTATGGTTGTGTTGTTGATGTTGTTGTTGGTGGTGGTGGTTGTAGCTATTATTATTTACGTTATTATTACTACTATTATTATTTTTCTCTCTCTCTCTCTCTCTCTCTCTCTCTCTCTCTCTCTCTCTCTCTCTCTCTCTCTCTCTCTCTCTCTCTCTCTCTCTCTTTCTCTCTCTCTCTCTCTCTCTCTCTCTCTCCCAACCTCCCACATATTTCATTCACTATAACCACGTATTTTATTTTTCCGCTACATTTATCAAGACACGATTTGTCTGGCTGATCTTCCCCCATCTCCCCCCTCCCTCTCTCTCTATTCCTTGGTGCCTCCCACGTCCTTTTTTATCTCCTTATCTCTTAAAAGCGGGAAGGATAAAAGAGAGTCCCCTAAAAGGAAGGCAATGGATTACAGCAATCTCTTATCTCTCCCTGCCTGTCTCTCCCTCCCTCCGTGTCTCTCCTCCCTCCCTGCATTTGCTGCTGAAGAGATGGAAGAGACAAAAAAGGGAGCAGGTAAGAGATGAGTGATAGAAAAGAGGAAGAGGAGGAGAAGAAAGAAAGGAAGTAAACAAGAGAGGATTTATAAAACAGAAAATAGGATGAAAAGGATAAAGGAATAAGTTAAAAACGAAGTACGTAAATAAGGAAGTAAAAGTTTCGGGAAAGAAACTGCGAAGTATCGAAAATCGTGAAGGTGAGACGAAAACTGAATGAAACTGAATTCTGTGATATGTATTAAGATTTTTAAAGAAGGAAATCATGGTAGGAGGAGGAAGAGATGATAGGGGAAGGAGAATGTAGAAAGGTGGGAGGAATAGGAATAAGGTGGAAGAGGGGAAAGAGGAGATAGAAAGGGAAAGAGGGATGGGAAGTGGGTAGACATGTGGAAGAGCAAGAAGGTGGAAAGGGGAAAGAGGGATGGGAAGTGGGTAGACAGGTGGAAGAGGAAGAAGGTGGAAAGGGGAAAGAGCAGAGGTGGGCATCGCAATTTTTTTTCCAATTCCGCAATCGCAATTCCGCAATTCCGACCTGCACCAGTCCGCAATCGCAATTCCGCAATTTTTTTCAGATAGGCCTTTTCGCAATCGCAATTCCGCAATTCCGCAATTCCGCAAACTAATTTTGACACCTACATTCCTACAATTAAAACAAAACACCTACAATTAAAACAAAAAATGTCTCTAGACTCTTAAACATCTCTAGACTCTTAAACACCTACAATTAAAACACTCTAGACTCTTTATTAGTGTTTAATACTTCTGTATTCCTATTCTGTTTCTGTCTATACTTGTTACTTGTCCTTCACAATTAAGTCTTTTCTCTTTTAGCGTTTTTCTTTACTTGTACACTTCACAGTCTACTGGCTAGTAATCACTAATCTAAGTAATCTACTAATCTTCATCTTCCTCTTCCTCCTCCTCCTCCTCCTCCTCCTCCCACTTCTTCTGGTTCAGCATGTGGAGGTTGGCAATTAGTCACTTACACGGCCAGCGTACACGCTCTCAATCCCAAGTTCCAGCACGCACCGACTGATCGTGACTGTGCTACACTTACTAACTACACTTGTGCTACTACTATACGACTAATTGTGCTACACTTTGGGGAGGCGGTAGCGGAGTGGTTAGCGTTTCCGACTGGCGTTCTAGGTGACCCGAGTTCGATCCCCGAAGTAAACCAAAACCTTTCTGCACCGCCGAGTGGCCTAAGAACACCCACATGCCCTGCCCATCAACTCTACCTTCGATTGCGAGTGCATCGTAGAACACAGGGGGGCGGCATGAGCCTCTAATGATCTAATCACAGGCGTCACTATAAGACTCCTGCCTGCGCCACCACGGGCGAGGACCTACCATCAGAGCCTTCAAGTGAACCTCCAAAGCCTACCATCCTGTGTCCTGGGTCACCACTGCCTACAGGCGCTATAGGCACAAATGTATAAAAAAAACCCCCGCAATTCTGCATTTTTTTCAGGCATCCGTAATTGCGCAATTCCGCAACCGAATTACCATTCCGCAAGTTGCGGAATTGCGAAATTGCAGACTAAAATTGCGGAATGCCCACCTTTGGGAAAGAGGGATGGGAAGTGGGTAGACAGGTGGAAGAGGAAGAAGGTGGAAAGGGGAAAGAGGGATGGGAAGTGGGTAGACATGTGGAAGAGGAAGAAGGTGGAAAGGGAAATGGGATGGGAAGAAGAGAGAAAGGTGGAAGAAGAAGAGGTGGAAAGGGGAAAGAAAGGAAAGAGAAGAAGATAGAAGGGTGGAAGAGGAAGAGGTGGAAAGGGGAAAGAAAGGAAAGAGAAGAAGAGAGAAAGGTGGAAGAGGAAAGAGGTGGAAAGGGGAAAGAAAGGAAAGAGGAGAAGAGAGAAAGGTGGAAGAGGAAGAGGTGGAAAGGGGAAAGAAAGGAAAGAGAAGATAGAAAGGTGGAAGAGTAATAGGTGGAAAGGTGAAAGAGGGGAAAGAGGGGAAAGAGAAGAAGATAGTAAGATTAAAGAGGAATAGAAGAGGTGGAAAGGGGAGATAAAGATGGGAAGAGAGTAAATGGTGGCAAGGGGAAAGAGAAAGGAAAGGTTAGTGTGAAGAGGCAAAGGAAATACAAACTCCCCTTTCCCTCCTCGTGTCTTAGTGATGAAAGTGTCCAAAGAATGTGTCTCCACTTCTTCCTCTTCCTTCCTTCCTTCACCCACTATTCCAATTCTCCTTCTTCCTTCTCGTTCTTCCTTTTTCCACTCTTCTAATTCCTCCACTTCCTTCTTTCTTCCACTCTTCCAATTCCTCCACTTCTTCCTCTTTTTTTCTTCTTCCACTCTTCCAATTCATCCACTTCTTCCTCTTCCTTCCTTCTTCCACTCTTCCAATTCCTCCACTTCTTCCTCTTCCTTCCTTCTTCCACTCTTCCAATTCCTCCACTTCCTTCTTTCTTCCTTCTTCCACTCTTCCAACTCATCCACTTCTTCCTCTTTTTTTCTTCTTCCACTCTTCCACTTCCTTCTTCCTCTTTCTTCCTTCTCCCACTCTTCCACTTCCTTCTTCCTTCCTTCTCCCACTCTTCCAATTCCACTATTTCCAACTGATTTTCCTTTACATCATCTTCTTCCCACTCCTCCTCCTCCTCCTCCTCCTCCTCCCCCTCCTCTCCTCCTCCCCCTCCTCCTCCTCCTCCTCTCTTCTCTTCTTTAATTATAGACTTAACTTCAAGGACTCTATTTTTTCAACTTTTTCATCTTCAGTCTTACAAAGTGAAACCTCATTATCGAGGCTGAGAAATGAAACTGCCACTGGAAACCCCAGAAGTAATTAATTTCCTCTCCATCTTTTTTTTATACTGTGTTGGTTTTCTTTGTAATTTCTCCTCCAGAAGTCTCTCGTGTCATTATGGAAGCATCTATCACTGTCTTGCTTCCTTCCTCTTCTCTTGTTATAGTCATTAATTAAGTGTAAATGTAAGAAAGATCTGTTAAATGTGAATAAAAGATGTAGAACGTCATTACGTCATAATTAGTGTAAAGATGAGAAGATCTTAATGTAATAAAAGATGTAAAACGTCTATTTATGTGAAAAATAAGAGAGGATGAGAGTATTTTTTCCATCAGTTTTAATTAGACTTATTCTTTAATATGATAAGTACCTATTTCACGTTATTATTTTCTACTTACTATTAATGTGTTCTTCAGGCCTGGTTCTTGGCGGGAAAAAGGTCTATTCAAGTGTTAAAAAAATGAGGATGAGGTATTTTTGCCCATCAGTTTAAATTAGACGATGTTATTCTTTTACTATATGATAAGTAGCCTACCTATTATTACGTTATTCCTTGTGTAATTACTATTAATTTGTTCTCTAGGCATGGTTCTTGGCGGAGAAACGTCTATTTAAGTGTAAAAAAAAAAAAAAAAAAATTCCCATCAGTTTAACCATTAACATTACTAGACAATGTCATTATTTACTCCAAGTAGCTTTTTCAAGTTATTCTTATTTACTTAATATTAAATTGTTCTTCAGGCCTGGTTCTGGGTGGAACAAACGTCTATAAAACGTTATAAACCTATATACACGTCTGTAAAAATATAGGTGGGAGTATTTTTCCCCATCTGTTTTAACCCCTTGAGACCCAGAACGTAATTTCCATTGTAATTTGGGTACCATTAGACGATTTTTAGTCACTATAAGCAATATTTTATAGATATGACCTGTTTAGTATCCTTATCGACTAACTAATTTGGTATTTCAGTTACTTTTCGTAATTTTATGGCTCGAAGTTGACAACATAGAATTTTTTATAGCAAGGAAAGATCTGGGCGTGAAGGGGTTAAGACTATTATTTTGTTATCATAAGTAGCCCACCTATTATTACGTTATTCTGATGTACTTACTATTAACTGGTTCTTAGTGGATAAAAACGCCTATTTAAGTGTAAAAATATAGGTGGGAGTATCTTATCCCATCAGTTTTAATTAGACTGTTATTATTTTACTAGCATAAGCCTGCCTATTATTACGTTATTCTGATGTACTTACTATTAACTTGTTCTTGAGGCCTGGCTCTTGGCGGAAGTAAAGGAGACCGCCTTCGGGGATCTGAAGGTCGATGTGGCCGGCCAGTTTGACCTTGCTGTATTGTGCACAGTTGACCCAGAGGCGAGCGTCCGTCTGGTTCACGCTCAGCAGCAGGCGAGTCCACGTCCAGCCAACCTGTAGCGAGGACCAAACAAGGTCAGCAGAGCAACAAAAATAACAACAAGAACAACAACAACAACAACAACAACAACAACAACAACAACAATAACAATAAAGCCAAAGGTCAAAACAAAAAAATCTGTTCAGAATAAAAATCAAGTAAAAAAAATATCGAATTGTGCTTTAAAATTACCAAAAAGAAGAAAAAAGAAAAGTTTAGGAAAAAATTATTAGTCAATTAGAACGGGAGGTAAATAAGAAGTCCAAAGTGCTTTAAAAGATAACTCATCCCCAAAAACATAGTCTAAGATCACCCCCAAAAACATAGTCTAAGATCACCCCCAAAAACATAGTCTAAGATCACCCCCAAAAAAATCTGATCCTAAAAATCACTAGATCAGCAAGAAACAATCGATAAAATAACTGTTAAGAAAAAAAATTAAAATAAAATTACATAGTTTAGAAAAAGAAAGTAGTCGATTAGAACCGAAGAAGTAGACAATCCAAAAGTCTTAAAAAAAATACCTCCTAAGATAAAACAAAAAGTCTATAGCAGGTCACTATAAACATAGTAATAAATGTTACCCTAGTACTAATAAACAACAATCAAATCACACAAAAATCAGAGTTTAAAATGACCAAAAACAGGTACATGAATAGATAGCTCCCTCAGTACATTAGGTTGTCGTAAGTACCACTGTAGTCATTAGCTCGCCGAAAAAGCATATGGTGCTGAGAAACCCGGCAAAGGAGGTAAGTCATGAGAAATATAACTTGTTAAGGTGATCCATGAGCATGATAGTTGAAGTCACGTGCCCAGTAAAGTAGTTGGTGTGTTGTTGTGCCAAAATAGTGTGTGTATGGTCCCAAATGTGCGTAGGTCACCCCCAACAACATAGTCTAAGATCACCCCCAAAAACATAGTCTAAGATCACCCCCAAAAACATAGTCTAAGATCACCCCCAAAAACATAGTCTAAGATCACCCCCAAAAACATAGTCTAAGATCACCCCCAAAAACATAGTCTAAGATCACCCCCAACAACATAGTCTAAGATCACCCCCCAAAACATAGTCTAAGATCACCCCCAAAAACATAGTCTAAGATCACCCCCAAAAACATAGTCTAAGATCACCCCCAACAACATAGTCTAAGATCACCCCAAAAACATAGTCTAAGATCACCCCAAAAACATAGTCTAAGATCACCCCCCAAAAAAATAGTCTAAGATCACCCCCAAAAACATAGTCTAAGATCACCCCAAAAACATAGTCTAAGATCACCCCCAACAACATAGTCTAAGATCACCCCCCAAAACATAGTCTAAGATCACCCCAAAAACATAGTCTAAGATCACCCCAAAAACATAGTCTAAGATCACCCCCAAAAACATAGTCTAAGATCACCCCAAAAACATAGTCTAAGATCACCCCCAAAAACATAGTCTAAGATCACCCCCAAAAACATAGTCTAAGATCACCCCAAAAACATAGTCTAAGATCACCCCCAAAAACATAGTCTAAGATCACCCCCAAAAACATAGTCTAAGATCACCCCCAAAAACATAATCTAAGATCACCCCCAAAAACATAATCTAAGATCACCCCCAAAAACATAGTCTAAGATCACCCCAAAAACATAGTCTAAGATCACCCCCAAAACAATAGTCTAAGATCACCCCCAAAAACATAGTCTAAGATCACCCCCAAAAACATAGTCTAAGAAAGTCACTATATTGAAGAAAAATCGAATAGTACTTTAAAAATAAAATTAAAAATAGAAATTACAAGTTTAGGAAAAGAAAAGTTAGTCGATTAGAACGGGAGGGAAGTAAGAAAATCCAAAGAGCTTTAAAAAATACCCTCCTAATAGATAAACAAAAGTCTATGCAGGTCACTATATAAAGATAAATAAATGTTAGCTATTACGAATAAACAATAAATCAAAACAAAAATCCAGTGTTTTGAAAATGACAAAAAACAGGGTTACATGGAATATTGAATTGAGTCCTCAGTGGTATTGGTTGTCGGAATGTCCCTGTAGGTCATTGCTTGGGAAAAGGTCATATGGTGCTGGAAACCGGGTCATGGAGGTAAGGTCATGATGAATAGTTTACTTGTTAACGGGTGGAGGTGAGGTCATGTGTGTGTGCATGTACGTGTGTGTGTGTGTGTGTGTGTGTGTGTGTGTGTGTGTGTGTGTGTGTGTGTGTGTGTGTGTGTGTGTGTGTTGTGTGTGTGTGTGTGTGTGTGTGTGTGTGCGCGCGTGTGCGTGTGTGTGTGGTGTGTGTGTGTTGTGCGTATGTGTGTGTGTCGTGATGTGTGTGTGTGTGTGTGTGGTGTGTGTGTGTGTGTGTGTGTGTGTGTGTGTGTGTGTATGTGTGTGTGTGTGTGTGTGTGTGTGTGTGTGTGTGTGTGTGTGTGTGGTTGTGTGTGTGTGTGTGTGTGTGTGTGTGGTGTGGTGTGTGTGTGTGTGTGTGTGTGTGTGGGGTGGTGGTCTTCAGTGTGAGTGTAACGTTAGGGAAGGGTCAAGGTTAGGACAAGTTGACTGATTGACTGATTGACTGACTGACTGAAAGACGGACACACACACAGACTCACTCACTGACTTGACTGACTAACTGATTGAGTGACTGACTGATATACAGGAAAACAGAGACAGGCAAACAGACAAACAGACAGACATATTGTAGCATAAAACAGTTCTCTTAAAGTCGAACAAGAACACAGAAACCAAACACAAAATACATGGATAGATGGCTAAATGCACATATACACACACATACAAAGAGACAGACAGATATATAGATAGATAGATACATACAGACAGACACATACAAATAGATAGGTAGATAGGAATGAACAGACAGATATACAGATAGATAGATACATACAGACAGACACATACAAAGAGACAGACAGATATACAGATAGAAGATCATACAGACAGACACATACAAAGAGACAGACATGATATATACAGGATAGATAGATACAGACAACAGACACAACAAATAGATAGTTGATAGGAATGAACAGACAGATATACAGATAGATAGATACATACAGACAGACAATACAGACAGAATACAGATAGATAGATACATACAGAACAGACACATACAAAGAGACAGACAGATATATACAGATAGATAGATACATACAGACAGACACATACAAATAGATAGTTAGATAGGAATGAACAGACAGATATACAGATAGATAGATACATACAGACAGACACATACAAAGAGACAGACAGATATATACAGATAGATAGATACATACATACAGACACGTACAAATAGATAGTTAGATAGGAATGAACAGACAGATATACAGATAGATAGATACATACAGACAGACACATACAAATAGATAGTAGGGATGAACAGAGAAATGAACAGATAGGCAATAAGTAACTACAGACATATATATAGCTAGAAAACCCCCCAGACATATATAGATAGATAGATACATTCATACAGACACATACAAATAGATAGATAGATAGGGATGAACAGACAAATAAATCGATAGACAAAAAATAATAGCATACCCAGAAACCCAAAATAAACTAATCAATACAACTAATAAATACTAATACTATAATGCAACTAATAATACAATAAATACTACTAACTACAACTACACTAATACTACAACTAATGATACTAACAATACAATTATAGTCTATTCTTTTAACGAGGTGAAAAATCCTGACCCCTTGCTGCTTACTGACTGATATTTGATGCTAGGAGAAGGGAATACTACACTTCTTTTAAGTTTCTGTTGTATTTTATCATAGTTAACCATATTATCAGGCAATCATAGGCATCATTTTAAGCATGAGACCTTGCGATAGAATGGATTTTTCACCTCGTTAATAAAATGACTATAGTTGTATTGTTAGTATCATTAGTTGTAGTACTAGTGTAGTTGTATATAGTATTATTTATTGTATTATTAGTTGTATCATAGTATTAGTATTTATTAGTTGTATTCAGTATAAGCAAGAGCCGAGACACATACAAATAGATAGGTAGATAGAACAGAAGAACATAAGAAAATAAGGAAGCTACAATAGATAGATGGGGATGAACACACATGAACAAAAAGACGAAAAAGTAATACCAATCTATAAACCCAAAATGAATTCATCAATACAATTAACCCTTGAGACCCAGAACGTAATTTCCATTGTAATTTGGGTACCATTAGACGAATTTTAGTGAATATAAACAATATATTATAGATATGACCTGTTTAGTATCCTTGTACACTAATTAATTTGGTATATTCAGTTACTTTTCGTAATTTTATGGCTAACAACAGAAGAAAAAAAATTATAGCTAAGGAAAAATCTGGGTCTCAAGGGGTTAAGCAAGAGCCGAGGCATCAACACCCGCCCCGTCCGCGCCTCACCTTGTCCGGCAGGGTGAAGGACGCCTGGTGGGTCTTGGAGTCCTCCTTCACGTGGTAAAAAAGTTGAGGCGCTGGGTCTTCAGATTGGACACCACCTGAGGATGCAACATTGGTCAGTCTATGCATTAGGGAGCTATGATTATTATTGTGTAGAGTTATTTCGATGATTTGTCCAGGGTGAAACGCTGTCCATTTTATATTAAATCATTGTTTGTTTATTTCTTGTTGTCACCTAAGTGAGTTCAAAGAAGTTTTCAGGAAATTGGGGAAACGATAAGATATGGAAGAGTACACACACACACACACACACACACACACACACACACACACACAACACACACACACACCTTCGTATACGTTGCGTTCAGCCAATCAGGTAGTGTACAAGGGGGCGTGGCTTCCTTAGTGCCTTGGAACTTAGAGTATACATGGAGGTTGGAGTTAAGAAGAATAGAACCGGGAGGAGGTTGGAGTTGAGCCGCCGTCAACTCTAACCACAATAAAATACATCCTTAATATTGCTACCCTCCCTGTTTTCACGCCGCGCACCACTGATCAAGAACTCAAGGAGTCATGACCAGCGTGTCTATGGACGATCTACTCTACAGTATCCCGAACAAACACAACATGATCCCCACAAGGAAGAGGGGCAGAGAGGAGCCCGCCGAGGAGCCCCTGTACCAGCCGCGGGTGCGGAGGTGCCGCCTCCACTACCGCGTGCCCATCGGGTGGCGCAGGCACGGCAAGAGGCCCTGCAAGAGGGAGCGGGAGGAGGAGTCTGAGGACGCCTCCCTCCCCAAGAAGGCCCGGCTGGAGGAGATGGAGAAGAGGGCGAAGGCCCGGCTGGAGGAGATGAAGAGGAAGGCGAAGGCCCGGATTGAAGAGACGAAGAGGAGGGCGAAGGTCGAGGAGCCCCTGTACCAGCCGTGGGTGCGGAAGCGCGGCCTCCACTACCACGTGCCCACCGGGAGGCCCAGGCCCTGCAAGTGGGAGCGGGAGCAGGATTGCGAGGACGCCTCCCTCCCCAAGAAGGCCCGGCTGGAGGAGATGGAGAGGAGGGCGAAGAAGATGGAACAGAAGAGGAAGGCGAAGGTGGAAGCCGTGCGACAGAAGATGGAGATGGAGAGGGAGGCGAGGGCCGAGGCCAAGCGCCAGGAGGAGTTGGAGAGATGGGAGGCAAATGCCAGACTGTAGGAGGAGGTGAGGGGGATGACGGAGGCTGAACAAGACACCCTGTTTAAGGTGGAAAGGAAGGAAGCGGCCAAGACCTGGCAGGCGTACCAGCAGCGGGCCCAGCAGTATGAGGAGATGAGCAAGTGTGTGGCTGAGGCCAAGGCTGAGGCCGCTGAGGCCAGGCGGAGGGAGAGGTTGTGGGAGGAGAGGAGGGCGGCCGCGGCCCAGCGCGCGTGGACCAAGAGATGGAGGGACGAGGAGCAGAGGATGATTCACATCCTGAGGGTGAAGAAGGACTTGGAAATGTCCGACGACGAGGACGAGGTGGAGGAGAAGGAGTGAAGAGACACGCAGACACACGGTGAGGACGAGAAGCAAGAAGTCCCTCAGTGAGGGACTTCTGAGGTGGTGAGGCAAGTCACCCTCCACCACGGGCAAACCATTCCTTACACCAATTATTAGGTCTACACAAAACACAGGTGGCGATTCTGCCGCAAACAAGGAATACTGGTTATTTTGTTCACTGCATTACTTTTTAAAAACTTTCATACAAATAACATATATATATATATATATATAGTATATATATATATAATATATATATATATATATTATATAATATATTATATAATATATATATATATATATATAATATATATATACATATTGATGTTTTCAGGGTGACAAAGACATCAAGATGTCCAATAAGAAAATCAATTATATATACATATATATATATGCATAATATATATAT